>JAEQML010055660.1:0-35592 GCA_016904865.1 Pissodes strobi
TTGGAAAGATGGTCATTTTTACTTTAGGAAAGAACAGAATAATTTCGGAACATCACAGCTTCTTATGGTTTTTTTTAATTGTATTTTGTGAATGTTGGCACCGCTGCTTGGATTGGCGGGTTCAGGTTGATCCCGTCTATGTTAACTGTTGCAAGATATTCGATGCAACTCATAATAGTTTGTCAGGACGCATGGCTAAGGTCGGTGGTGTGGGAAGGAAGACTTTTTGGATGGGATTGTAATTAAAAATTAACCACAATATTTGCAGAACTCACCGAAAGATAAGACAAAAGAAACAATCATAGTCGAACGGTTCCACTAACCAGAAGCATGTATGCAGACTACCCCAGGGTTAGAATTAAAGGTTGTTAAGAACTGTTCTATTCAGACTAGGCTTATTCCTTCATGAAATCCACAAATAAGCACATTTCTTTCAGTGCCACTCTACAACAGACGGAAGTAGGTCTAATAATCAGTAAATCAGATATCCAAAAGGGAGGATCTGCTCACAAAGTTGCATCAACTAATTTGTCAAGAAAATCGCAGCTACTGATAATTGTAAACAACGCATGTGTCGTTACACACGCTGATTCACTAACTGTAAATTTAACATCAACTGGCGATATTCAGAAAGGCCAATTTCATTATAGAATATGGCTAAAATATGTAGTATTTTGATCCGGAGATTCTCAAAGCAGGATTATGTGCTTTTATTTGTTAGTTTCCAGAATGATGTGCGTGGCAGCCTGTCGACAAGACATTTTTTAAAAGCTTAATAGAATCACAACTCGCAAATCTCGTAGTTGTAGGGTTCTCAGGTGCTACAAAAAGTCCAATGAATGAATGAATCTATTCATGCTTCTGGTATTGACACAACTTTCGTTCGGGTCGATTAATTTAAGCAGACTTCTAGAAGGTTGCTGTACGAAAGCAAGAAAAATCTGGTCAGAACTTCCGTCATGATCTTAAAAATAACCTAAATTTGAACATCAAGAAAGCCCGATTTCTTCTTTGATGAGAGATTAAGAAAAAGAGATAAATAGGGTTTCCCAAAATCACGTTCCGAGCAAATTTTATGTTCCCCTCGTTATCAACAGTGAACACTTGCTTAATGACAACTCACCTAAGTCATTCCTTAAGATAAACCGAGCCATAACCAGCAAGTTCCAACATTGAGGATTTATGAGTCTCTAGTGCCAGACGTTAATCCAAAAACAGCAAACTTTGGGGAAAAGCCAGGTCTACTAAGACCATTCAATCCGAGCACGGAACTGGAAGTCCTTTTTGGTCAAAAACATTCACATACTTTGCCTGAATGAACACTAGATGTCTGAAGCATTTACCAGCAATACGCATAGATCAACTCTCCACAGCATGCTGTAAAATTCACAGCAGAGGAGCCATCCCACTGAAGCCCAATCTGGAATTTGAGGAGATCTTGGATATAAACGGCTGGACTCTTGAAAAATCAATTGAAATCAGTTCTCCACCCTACGCGTGAATAAACAACACAATACAATACACAATACACCTATAAACACAACATCAATTCAGCTAAAAGGGAGACAGATGAGGATTTAATAATAAATTCCTCAAATCCAACCAGGACCATATTGCAAATTTTAAATAATTACAGAGGTTAATCTTCCAAATTCACTCTCAGGGGCCGCTTAAGGTGTAAGCGAGGTAAGCCACTGCTTAGGGCGCTGCTCGCACAGGGGCGCAAAATTTGGGCGAAAATTCTAAATAATATAAAATAACTATTACCTTAATATCTACCCTAGTATGATATGGCAAAGCTTTCACTGATAGCAGAAAGTTTTTTTATTACTATACAAAATATTTATGTTTTTTTCATCATCTACGTTTCGTTGGCCTAATTTAATGCGGCACATAAAAAATTTAACGCTTAAGCCTTTAAGCACAACAAGGTGGGAAAGCCGTATAGACACACTAAATCCGCTGAGTTACAAATTGGAAACATAATATATGACGCCTTACTTAGTATTTATGACGACCAATAACCATGAGATGGAACCATCAATAAGAAGTGGGTGACATCACTTTATGGCAACTTATTCGGAATTATGATGTGAATATTTCTAAATAGAATCTAATTTTTCGGGATATGATATTAAGTGAGGATTATTTCTGATTTCTAACCAGTAAGTTTAAAAAAAGATATTAAAAGTGTTGTTATTTTTGCATTTGAACAAATGTTTCACTGTTGCGCGTAGGAATATCAGCTATCCTAGATATTGAACATGATTTGAGTAGCTCTTCAGATTTCAGTAAAGTAATTAGAAATTTTACAGAACTGAAAGTAAGAACGAAACGATTTTATTAAGAAGTTTGTGATCGTTTTATTTGTTTTGATTGTTTTGTATGTAATACAAATTTAGTTTGGGTTAGTTAGTTAGTTATTTTTATTTATTTGATTGCAGTAAATCCTTGTTTTAGTTGGATATTTTATACTTTTAGTACTTTACTATTGTGTTGTTTCTTCTTTTATCTAAAGTTTATTATCGGTAATAACGTTGTTGGCTGGCAAATTTACTTATTTTACTTGCCATTTTTTCAATAAAGAAATAATGATTGGCTTAGAGTTCTAGTCATAATATACCTTAACCGAGCCTTGCAATCCCAAAACATATCAATAATCTCACCTTGGGGACGGTTAGATTATAGGCACATGTTGGGGGGCAAAAATATATCCTTGCTTATATCTTAAAAAACTGTAAAGCGGCCCCTGCCACTCTGCAGTCAGATGATAACTTTTTTCTACTACACGCCCCTGCTTGTTCTATTTACTATATGTGTACGAATACACTATTTGTACTTAACAATAGCAATAATTTTATTTCTTGTATCTCCATTAGAATCTAGAACTAGATTGAAGGGAAATATTCAGTATCTAAATCCATCATTTGTTTAGCAAAAATGTATTCCAAAATTGAGCATCGCCTTGTACTATATTTCAGAGTATATACCCTTCAGCTTTTTATTGCCAATTAGTCTGTCTCTTTATTCAATTAAATCTCTCTCTACTTTGGTTCTCTCTATCTGCCTTGCCTATCACGTTCTGTTTAATATAATGTATATATTTTTAATTGGTTTGGTTTGTGAATTCTTATAATATATAGAATAGGATCAACATTAAATAACAATTTACAACAAAATTGTTTAGACTCGAAACTCTATCTGCACTTCTATAGCTTTTTAAAAGTCATCATTAAATTAATGTTGCGTGGCGGTAGACCAATAATTGACAATTTCACCTTGCATGAAATGCACGTTGGCATAGATTTTAAAAGCGACACGGCACGCGCTTGTCATTCGCAGGTTACACATGAATGGGTCTGTTGTAAAAGGTCTTACCAAACCTCAAGTCAATTCATTAAGTGTTATATTGACAATGGCAAGGGAGTAACCTCTAACTTTGTAACCTTTCAATAGTATGATCAATCGTATAATCAATAGTTTTATTAATATTAATCGTTACTTGGAGTCTAACCCATAAAATCGATCAATGACTGCTCGAAAAACTGTAGGATAAATCTTCGACAATGTAAAATGAACCTCGTTTACGTCTTTCACGAATGAAATATCATGACCAATTGTTATGCAATAAAGCTGCAATAACAGTGATAACAGAGACATTTTAAACCCGTTGTTTCAGCATGTCGTTATCGTTATTGTGAGCATGCGCAGGACTAAAATGTTATCACCTTGACTTTATTAGAGAGATTTTAAGCCACTTGTGGAAAACGTCACGTTATATCACATTAAACGTTATTGATGGTAATGCAGTAACTTATTTGCGTGTGTTAAATATTAGTTTTTAGGCCACTTCTTTTTCATCGGTGTTTACTTTACTTGACTTACCAACGACATATTCTTGATATGTCATTGATACAACCATAACCTGATTTTATTAAATATTAAATATTTATTTATGATGGAGAAATGATTAAAAATGTAATTAGAAGACGCGATCTTGAAGGTGTAAATCACGATTTGATAAGAAGAATCATTATTAATGATATATTTTAAAATCCCGTCCATGATGTTGCAGTCCCAAGACCGATTTTTTCTTTAGAGCCTCCATTGCATCTGTCTTCAATCTTCAACAAAATTATACAATAGATACCTAATCACTAATCAGACAGTTGTCTCTGCTTTACCTAATTACAAATTAAAATTTAAAAACAACAAACAATGAATCATATAATCATAGGTAAGTAAGGTTAAATCCTCAACATTCAACGTTGCCAATAATTATTTTTGAAATCTGTTTTACAACATAATTAATAAGAAGCAGCATGAAAATATTTGTATACTACAACCACCAGCTATGCATTTTTTATCTAATTAGTACATATTTTAATAACAATTGGATAATTACCTATACAAGTTGTCTATATTGGGCAACACTGCATTAACTTTATCGCTTATTAGCGTTTAAGGTAGTAAAAATAAGGGGCTTCAAAAGTCTCTAATAGAGACTAATAGAGACTTTTTAAGCCCCTTATTTTTGCTACCTTAAACGTTATACAGAGCATGCGCAGTAGCTCAAACATAACCGATTACACTATTAACCGATAACGTGTTACCTTATTAGACGGAGGATAAACGTAACGCTAATAAGCGATAAAGTTAACGCAGTGTTGCCCAATTTAGACAACTTGTATAGGTAATTATCCAATTATTAAAATATGTACTAATTAGATGAAAAATTCATAGCTGGTGGTTGTAGTATACAAATATTTTCATTATTTCCCTGCTTTTTGTTGATTATGTTGTAAAACAAATTTCAAAAATAATTATTGGCAACGTTGAATGTTGAGGATTTAACCTTAGGCCTACTTACCTATGATTCGTTGCATATACGTATATGAATTATATGATTCGTTGTTTGTTGTGTTTAAATTTTAATTTATAATTATGTAAGCAGAGACAACTGTCTGATTAGTGATTAGGTATCTATTGTATAATTTTGTTGAAGATTGAAGACAGATGCAATGGAGGGTCTAAAGAAAAAATCGGTCTTGGGACTGCAACATCATGGACGGGATTTTAAAATATATCATTAATAATGATTCTTCTTATCAATCAAATCGTGATTTACACCTTCAAGATCGCGTCTTCTAATTACATTTTCAATAATTTCTTTCATCATAAGTAAATATTTAATAAAATCATGTCATTGGTGTAAATACAAGTAAAGTAAACACCGATGAAGGGAAGGGTTAAGGTAAGGGAGAAGAAAAAGAAGTGGTCTAAAAAGTAATATTTGACAAACGCAAATAAGGCACTGCATTAACATCAATAACGTTTAATGTGATATAACATGATGTTTTCCACAAGTTGCTTAAAATCTCTCTATTAACGATAACGGTTTCCGTTAATTACGAAGAAATAAGGAAGGTGTTATCGTAATAGTTGTGGTTATTTCATGGGCTGCAACCTTGAAAATGTGCTTAGCTCAAAAGTTACTAACATTTTTTTGAGTTTGGCCAAATTTTATTGATAATGCGATGACAAATTTGAAATCGTTATTTTTAAGAGAATTTTTAACGTTCGTGTTAAGAGGTTTGAAGCAGGGTTCGCTGATATATGTCAAGTGATATATATCATGATATATATCACGATATATATCATGATATTTTCACTTCAATAAATATCAAAATTCGTGATATATATCAAAGACGAAAAAAATATTAATTTCCACGATAAATTGGCTACACTGCATCATTAAACGGCAACGACGTATGATGCCGGTTGCGTCCGTCGGGGATTTACATGCTCGATCTCGCGTGATTTGTAACGACTTTTTCGAATTAGGTTAGGAAGTTTTGTTAATCATTGTTTTACGATTTGCAATTATCGCATTTATCTTGATAGTCAAATTATAATTGAGGACCGGGAGCCACTGTCATGTCTGCTCTATCGACTCGGCTCGGATTAGATCGCATCAGTTGTGGTCCGGGGTCCGGGACTTCCCCGAAATCGATCGGTCTGGTCAAAACCTTTTGTTTTTGTTTCATGTTCCATAATTTGTGTGTTCGTCTGCCTAAATGCAATTTAGTGCATTATCTTCTGCTATGGGTAGTATACTTTATACGAACTGAGTACTGAGTATACGTATTACCAACTGCTAATCAATCTTTAACTAATACATGATAATCAAAATACTACAATGATTGGTTTTGTCTTTTGTCCAACGTTTTTCTTAATGGGTAGTGACTAATTAAATTAGTTTTTGTTGTGTTGTGTGTTCTGTTGTTAGTTTTAGTGAAAACACTATAAGAGATGAATTTTGTTTTCTCTTACGTTTTTATTAATTTCTCCCTTCCAATTTTATGCAGCAAAATAAAAAAATCCTATTCTGTAAAAACACAACGTGTTTTTTTTTCAGTATACTACGCCCCTGTCTGCGTCTGAAGAAAGTAGCGACAAAGTAGCGATTTTTCACACCAGATTGTAGCGATTTTTAGCTTTGCCACTCTGGTAAAACTGCCTACGGGTGCCACGTGCAGTTGAGATTTCGAGGTCGCTTATTATAGAGCATTTGACTTCGGCGCTTCATTAAAGCAAGTTAAGCGGAAAAATATAATCTAGTTGAAGATTTATAACATATTGTTTACATAATCAACATGCCTAGAGACAAACATCCCATATGGCAGCATTTTCATTGCCAAACAAAAGAAAAAAATACTGGTAAATGGGCAAAATGCAAAACCTGTGGAGTTGAAATGCAGGGTATACCACAGAGATAAATTAAACATAACATGATATGTAAGAACGACGAATCACAAGAGATAATAAATATCACTGAAGAAAACGATGCTTTCCAAACTTCTTCTCAAGGTACAGAGGGGCCCACACATTTATTCCGAAAAGAGCCAATCCAGAAACAAAAAAAGAGTCCCTGTGGAAAATCTGCAGACCTGAATTTAAAAATAGCAACATATTTTTACGCCACAAATACCCCTTTTTCCCATGCGGACAGTTCCCATTTCCACAAAATGTTTAATACTCTAAGACCTGGATGTGAGCCTCCTACAAGTCGAAAAATAGCTGGCGAGTTATTGGATCAAGTACATCAGACCGTATTGGAAGAAAACCAAAGAAATTCTAAAATGTACGAATTTGTCAATGTCCTTGGATGGGTGGTCGAATGTTCATAATGGACCAATTATTTGCTGCTCCGTTATGACAGCGTATGGAGATTCTTTTTTAATAAAAACTGTTGACACATCTGGCCACCCACATACTGCTGACTATTTAAAAGATATAGCCATTGAGGCAATAACTGAAACTGGTATTTGATGCTAAGTGACAATTTTAGTCACTGATAATGCAGCAAATGTATCAAAAATGAGAAGATTGCTAGAGATCGTCCCAGGAATAAATATTATTCAGATTCCAGAACTAATGGAGCATATAATTAAGGTTATAAAATATTTTAGAAATACACATCTTCCAGCAGCCTGGTATAAGGCAGCCAACGGAGAAAGGTTAATTATTCCACAAGAAGTACGTTGGAACACTGCAACTGATGCAATAGAATGCTACCTGGAAAACCGAGGTATATTAGTTCAGGTCTGTCAAGATAACAAAGAATCAGTTGACAGTAATATTTATATAATTGTCAATGACATAAACATCACAAACAACGCAAGAGATCTCTTGCTTCGAATGAAACCTATTGCAGTTGCGCTGGATAGAATGCAACGAGATGGTTTGACAATAGCAGTGGCAGTTGAAATAGGGAGGAAGTTAGGTGGGGATCTTAAGGGGCAGCCTGAAAATTATTTAAAACAGTTTAAGAAGCGAAAGGAAATGGCTTTGACACCAGCACATTATTTAGCCAATTTATTGGATCACAGATTTCGAGGAGATCAATTAAGTAATGCAGGAAAGCAATTAACATTTGAATATTTACAGAACATCAATGACGAGTTTATTCCTATAGTAATGGCTTTAAGTACGGGCTCAAAGCCTTTTCCTTCCTATATGTTTGGAAATAATTTTAAAACGACACCTCCAATGACATGGTGGAAGTCTGTAAGTTTGATTGAGCCAGAAAAGTACTTTGACTGGGCCAAGCTCCAAGAAGGATTTCTGGATATGTGCAGCAAGCATTTGATAGCAGTTTCAACCTCAGCAGGCCTTGAACTAATTTTTGAGACTTTTGGATTTGTTCACAGCAAACTAAGGAATAAGCTGGGGAATGAAAAAGCTGGCAAACTAATGTTTTTGTTTAGGCACTTTAACCAGAATACTAAAGATAAAGTTGTCAATCTGGACTTTGTCTGGGAAGCAGAGACAACAAAAGCATCTGGATCTGATGCAACCTTTAGCATTGCATCTGCTGTTTCAGATACAGATTCTGAAGATGTATTTTTATTTTTGATATTATATTAAACAATTAATTTTAAAACTAAATGTGTTTTTATTTAAAAAGGTCTGAAAATATCAAAAAAGTTGATTTATATCCATTTTCTTGATATATATCCGATATATATATATATCGTTAATATCCGATATTTTGATATTTTCAATAAATATCATGATATTTACGAACCCTGGTTTGAAGTCTCTTTTACGAAAGGCGTCGTAATCGTTATCGATAATAACGTTAACCATAACACCGCCCAAAACTGCTGTTATTTTTAGTTGGCTTAAAAACTCTCTAATAATAGCGACGACTTGGAATGGGTACGAGGATGAGTTATATCGACAATCTTGTCAAAGAGCCGGATGAGCCGGTAATGCTCCAGGTGATCGATAGACTATGTTGGCAAGAGAAAACGAAGTTGATGTACAGGGTGTCCCAAATTCAAGCCTCATCATTGGGATCTCGGAAACTAGAAGAGATACGAAGTCGGTTAAATGGAGGCAAAGTTGTGCAATTTGATGCTGATCAAAATGCCATCTTAAAAGTTTAAAAATTCCGAACACTTCCGAAGATTTTTGGAAAAAAACGAATATTTGCGAATTCATTTTAATTTTTTTATGACTCTATTTGAATAGATATAACAAAATAAATTTCACATTCTCATTGCTACTTTTTCTGTTCGGCAAGATGGTGTAATCAGATTTTCAAACCGACGTTTCGTCTTTGAGCTGCCATCATCAACTTTGTTTTTTTAAATACGGCCCTGGATTTTTATTACGGATTTTAAGAGCATCTAAAGTCCCAAAGCCAATAATGTATCGCACTTATTCGAAAAATTCATATTAATGGCATTTTCCATAAGACTTCATGTGTTAGAGAGAGACAGAAAACATATTTTTGGTAAGATTTTACCAGGAAATCAGTAAAATGATTTTTTCGAGCAAGTGCGATACATCATTGGTGTTGGAACATTAGAAGCTCTTAAAGTCCGTAATAAAAAATCCAGGGCCGTATTTAAAAAAACAAAGTTGATTATGGCAGCTCAAAGACGACGGTTTGAAAATCTGATAACACCATCTTGTAGAACAGAAAAAGTAGCAGTGAGAATATGAAATTTATTTTATTATATCTATTCAAATAGAGTCATAAAAAATAAAAATGAAATCGCGAATATTCGGTTTTTTCTAAATATCTTTGGAAGTATCCGGATTTTTTTAACTTTTAAGGTGGCATTTTGATCAGCATCAAATTGCGCAACTTTGCCTCCATTTAACCGACCTCGTATCTCTTCTAGTTTCCGAGATGCCAATGATGAGGCTCGAATTTGGGACACCCTGTACAGGGTATTCCAACGAGGACTGAACAGGGGCTTATTTTTACCTTCCTTGTATTTTTAAAACAACCCAAAATAGCCATTTGATCAATAATAAAAAAGTTTTCCATATGTTGTAAACTAATTTTGACCGCCTTGTATTGTATAAGGAAAGGTTACTTGTTAATAACAATAACACCATTTTACACAGAAAGCAACCTATAGTAATCTATATATTTAATATTTTGTAATCGCTCCATCTCTGAATAATTTCATTTAGCCGGCGGGGAAGAGAATTATATAAACTTGTTAATAGATTGTCATCATCACGGAGATTCTCCCACGTTTCAAGAATAACGTCCAATAATTAATTCCTATTTTGTGGTCGAACGTTCCTGTTATACATTTTTTTACCATTGATCCCCATAAGTATATTTTCCATCGGATTTACAACAGAGCTCTTTGATTTTTCAATATTATTTGCAGTAAACCAGTTTCGAATAATTATTGCTGTATGGACGGGACAATTGTCTTACTGGAATAAAAAGGTAATTCCTGGGAAAACTTCGTAGAACTGATGGCAACATGAAATTTTCCAAAATATCTCTATATTTAACGCATTGAATCTGTCTTCCATATTGCAACATACTCCTAATCCATGCAGACTAATTCAAGCCCGTACATTAACGGAAAAACGCCCAGACTGACCAATATTACAGACATACCTTTTATCGAATTTTGTATTCCTGGGTCTATATACCTTAATGTGGCCATTGTTATAGCCTTATGCCAATAATCCATGTCTCGGTATATATTGTTTAGTGCAAATAGTACTCTCCCCTGTTTATGGTCAAGAGTAAGTAACATTTCTTTGCAGCTACACTGTTTTTAAGTGTCTTTTTAATTTATCTGGAAACTGTTGAACGCGATCCTGAAAAATGTGTTTGGGCTAAAGTTTCTTTTAGCTGAAATGGGTTATGTAAAAACTGTGTTTTTGTTTGTTTATAAAACGTCTGTCTGAACATAAAAACACAAACTTTGTTTTTCGAAAATGCATCATTTCCGTTTTTCAGACTTTAGATTAGCTGAAATCGGTTACATAAAAATTAGTTTTCGTTTAATATTCTAGACATTTATTCCCAGCCCAGGAATCAAAGTTTTTTTTTTGGAAATGCATCATTTCTTTTTTTTCAATTTTTTTTTCACAATTTGTTTTTTCAATTTTTTATTTTTTAGTTTAGAATAGCTGAAATCGGTTACATTAAAGTAAGTTTTACCTTAGTACTTGAGACATTTATTTTAATCGCAAGAACTAAAAACTTTTCTCCGAAAATGCGTTATTTTCGTTTTTCAAAAAAAATGCTAATTAAAAAAAAGAAGTCTTGTACGTTATATTATGTCCCGCAAAATTAAAATGTAATTTACAGCGTTTCTAGTATAAATTAACGAGTCTTACTGAATTTCAGTTTAAAAAATGCTATTTTTTCAGGAAATGTTAATGAAAATAATTTTTAAGTATGTGTCCCCTAAACAATACATCCCTATTTGCAACATCTAAGATGCCTTTGATGCAACAGCTCTCCATTTCAGATGACATTGGACAAATTAAGAATTAGTAACCATGGGTGGCGTGACGTATCTTTAATCATTATATATTTTTTTAGAATTTTCACAATTATTTCAATATTTTATTACAAATGCTCTTACATTTTTAAATTTAACGAAAAAAGCACGCGATTTAACTGAAATTTTTTAATAATAGTACCTAGGTATAAAACTTCACTGACATAAAAATCGTACATTTAAAACGAAATCTTATTCAAATTGCAAAACTAAATAAGCGCGCTGCGCGCGCTTCCAAACACCCGACTGAGACAAACTAACCCAAGCTAACCCAAGCTAACCCAAATTACAAAGCTAAACAAGCGCGCTTCGCGCGCTTACCGTAACTCAAACTAACCCAAACTCCAAATTGCAAAATTAAATAAGCGCTCTTTGCGCGCTTACCATAATCCAACCTGACCCAAATGACACAATTAGTTTACTTTAAATTAAATAAAATTTTCTTGAAAAACGGAAATGACGCATTTCCGGAGAAAAGTTATTAGTTTCTGCGATTAGAATAAATTATGTCTCAATTACTAAAGTAAAACTAGTTTTTATGTAACCGATTTTAGCTATTCTAAACTAAAACAAAAATTTTGAAAAAAATTAAAAAAAAAGAAATGATGCATTTCCGGAAAAAAAAAATTTGATTCCTGGGCTCTGAATAAATGTCTAGAACATTAAACAAAAACTAATTTTTATGTAACCGATTTCAGCTAATCTAAAGTCTGAAAAACGGAAATGACGCATTTCCGAAAAAAATAATTTGTGTTTCTATGTTCAGACAGACCTTTCTTAAACAAACAAAAACACAGTTTTTACATAACCCATTTCAGCTAAAAGAAAGTTGAGCCTGTGTTTGTAGTAATTCTTGCAATTCCAAATGGGTTTTGTCTCAAAAATCTTACTAAAGCAGCATTTTATTCATCACTGGATATTTTTGGTCTTCCAGTTCCTTCTTGCTGCCAATTTTAAAGCCTTGTTTTTATTTATATGGTGGTGTCTCTTATGTTCCATCTATTCTCCACTAACACGATAATGCGAGCTCGAACTACTAAATCCAATGCCGCGAACATTTTAATAAGATGTTACACAAATGATGTTTAGTTATGACATTGACACTAATAAAAACTGTCTGACGTTTTACAACAAAACCTTACACTGCAAAAAAACTTGTCTTACACATTTATGAAATCACCGGTTCCTTCGTGCAAGGAGAGGGCAATGGAGGATTCTGACGTGAACGGCTGAGAAAGATCAGATGAAAACCGTGGTAGGAAACTGCGAAAATAAATTCTCTGAAGAGCAGTGGAGTGAAGACCATCTCGGTAATCTATGTTTTCACAAGATACAGGAGGAAGATATTTTTCACTCGTCTGGTCACCTGGACGCATCGGTACTACGTGGAACGATTAGCCATTGGTTGCAAATCGACCAACAGCCTAGCATAGGACGAGACAGTAGTGGCCAGTAGGAAATATAAAGTCGTTCCAGAATATTTACCCTCCTCATGGCTAACATTGGCTTGCCAAGATAGAGAAAGACCTAGTTTGCCTGAATGACTACAGCAGTGTACCTCGTCAATGGAATTATGGAAGCCTAAGCTCGCCCAGAAATTCAATCACCGGCTAGAGTATTGGGACGATAGATACCGCCGGAAAAAAATCGCTACACAAAGGAATGGTACAATATGAGCTACAAATTAAAGAGAAAGAACCCGAGTTAACGTAGAAAAAGTGACTGCATTTCAAAGTAATGATAAAGAAGGCGAACGAGAACTGAAAAACTATTTCATTTCAGCGTGACCATAATGTGATTGTTTCTTCTACCGCAGTGAACGAAAATGGATTATATTTACAATACACGGTAAGTGACGTTCCAAAGTGTTCTCTGTTGCTCCTCTTGACAAGATAGAAATCATTACGCCTAAGTGAAAATTTAAAATATAGCAACATTCTCAGTGAGCTGCTGATTAGTTATCGACGTTGCGTTACAGGTTCACGCAGCCTCAAATACTGTTTTATTTTGTTTTCGATCCAGCTTTAATTTTATTTCTGCTAATTTGTATAATAAACTTCTTCTTTGATGTAAATTGTAACTAGATAAATTCTCAAAGGAGAGTTTATAAAACGATTATAGTTATATCCTTTCCTACAAAAGGGATTAAGTAATACAGTTTTGATTTTGGGAAACACGCTCAAGTCTCGCTCGTGTCGACCGATTTGTATGGAATGATTGTAAATTTATTGAAGACTTGCGTTGATTAATAAGCCAGAGACAATCAGACTGGAAGTTTCAGTTTCAACAATAGTACTAATGTAGAATGTTAAGTATTATCTATAGGAATATACAAGCACGCACTTATGCTACAGCGCCGTTCCGCACGTATGTTCCGCTGTAGTATTACGTGTCGCGCTTATGCCGCTACCCGCTCTCGTTGCCGCAGTTCATTGGTTTGTGTGTATTAACTCAATTGTTCAGAAGGTGACTTACTCTATAGCCTTCAAACAAAAATAATTAGTACTAACCTCACTATTGTCAATAGGGATCCAGCTAAGGGTTTTTACCGAAGGCGATGGAGGACTTCTTTCTTGGCTTGCTAAAACTTCTCGCAATTGCTCAAATTTAGGACCGCGCAAATACCTAAAAATATTAGATTTCTTTAAAAAGATCATCGATTTTAAATAATTAGGATAATTACACATTAATTTTAACAAAATAATGTTTTAACTAATAAGGTTAGAATATTTTTGTTTTCTAAATAGATATTTACATATTGTTCCATAGATTTAATACGGCATGAAAAAAAATAATTTACATTAAGTCTATTTTAATACCTATCTACAAACAAAAACAAGCTATTTACAAAAAGTTACACTTTCAAAAAAATATATAATGATGTAACTTTTCAACACTAGTAGCGTTCTCAGTTTACTGCTTTTCCTCGAAGGCAGAGCAATACGGAAGATCCGTGTTTTTGGTAGAACCCACTACACTTTTGACAATAGTGACAAAATGATAAATAACCTTAAATAGCTAAACTATTTCTTTTTTATTATTATTTATTTCCAGAAGAAACTTCCTCCAGAAATGCATTTTTTTTTTAATTTTTACAAAAACAAAATAGATAGTACTAATCCTATATGTATATAAAATAGTCACAAACCTTTTTATATTGCACCTAGATGTAAACATCTGTATGTACAGTGTTACTTAGACATGTAATCATAAATATTCAGAAGTACTATGTTTACATTCGCAAAATTAAAAAAAAAAAACAAAGAACATTCTGAGTTTACTCACTAATCCTAATCCTATAAAAACTCTCACACACAAGAAAAAAGAAAAAAACTTTACTTTGTTTTTTAGAGCACCCCACAGGAAGGTATCTAAGGGTGTTATACTCTGTTTCTTAATGTCTGATAGCACAACACCTTTATTATAAATATAAAAGGTGTTTTGTTGAGTACAGGGTGAGATAACATAAAATGCGACCAATTTGATTTTAAGGGTATATTTCCAATAAAATGCAGGTAGCTTTAACCCATTTGTAGTTGAATTCATCCGGCACGTTTGCCGAAAACAATAGGGGTTGCTCGTATAACAATGGGTAATAAAGATATTTTTCGGGGACTGACTATACATCAGTGATGGGTATTAGGGTTTTAAAATTTATTATATGAGTTTGTTCAAATATTTTGTCACACAACGTAAACTAATAAACAAGCCACTTTAGAGTAGAAATCTAAAGTTTATATTGGTAAATGAATGTAACAGGTTATAAAATAACATGTCACCCACCACCCACCACATAACTACAAAAACAATGTCACCCGTTTAGAAAAACATTTCACTTAGAAAAAGTGTTAATGTCAAGTATTTATAATAATCAAAACTAAATATGTACGTAATATTTAATTATAAATCATCCTCACTGAAGTCAGAGTCGTCAGAATTTCCAACTGAAATTAGCAGAGGTTCTACCGTCTCCGCCAAGAGATTGTCAAGATCCCACATTTTTTGCTCTTCTTTTATGACGTGGTTTATGGCATTCGTCCAGTTTTCGGCAGAGATTTGTGTTATCCATATATTCATAAGTTCTCGCACATCTTTTAGCTTAAACGTTGTGTTGTTCCGAGCTACAAATCCTTTCATTTGTGCCCATATAAGTTCGATGGGATTCAATTCACAATGGTAGGGTGGAAACCGAAGCACATTTATTCCACGCGCTTTAGCCATTTCGTCAGTAACGTATTTTTTAAACTGTGATTTGCTTTCCCTAACTATTTGTACCAGCTCCTTTTTCAACATTCCGTTTTCGAATGAAATATCTTTTTGATACAACCAACCTATAATGTCCTCTTTCCTCCAAGAAGTGGTTGGCAATCTTTCTACTAATCTCGAATGATAACTAGCGTTGTCCATAACTATAACAGAGTTTTCTGGAAGTAATGTTATCATTTCGGAAAAGTAATCTTCAAAAACATCAGCCGTCATTTCTTCATGGTAATCCTTCGGGGATTTGGATTCAAATTGCAGTAATCCATTCTGTACGAAACCGTTATCTCCCCCAATATGAGTTAAAATTAGCCTGCGTCCTTTCCCGGAAGGAATTTTCAAACCTGTCGATAATCCTTCTAAAAATGCTTCACGAGAACTTCTAATACTATTGTCTTGCCAGATTTTCTTAACACAATGTCCTTCATTCAGCCATGTTTCATCTAAGTAGAAGATAGATTTTCCTTCCCTGCGATATTTACGAATGTCCCTTAGATATTGTCTCCTCCAAAGAATTATGTCCTCTCTGTCAATGAGTACAGACTTCCGGTTGCACTTTTCCCACGAGAAGTTCATTTCCTTTAAAGTAGTCAAAAGTTTCTTTCTTCCCATGACCGGCAAGTTTTCGTCTTCATTTACAACTTTCTGAATTTTATCGAGAGTTGGTATTTCCTTACTCAAATAAAAGGCGTGCACATGTCTCCTTATTATGCTTCTGGAACAGTCATCAACAACCGATGGCTTCCTCCCCGTAGATGTTTTGGGCTCACAAACAATTCTACTTTTTCTCTCTTTCAGAACTCTATAAATCGTAGCTTCACCAACTCCCGTAACATTCGAACATTTCGTAACTAGACTTCTCACAGTAGCCAAGGGATCTTGATGCACAAAGAAATCATGAACATGTAAAAGTATAGTTTTCGATCTTAAATCAAGAATACCTTTTATCTTGCTTGGAATAAATATCTCCATGTTTGCAAATCAACAGTCACAGGAATACTGAATGCACGCCATTTTTGACAGGTATACATAAATATATTTTTGTCATACGCTCCCAAAAATAGCTATTTTACGAACTCATTTGAGTCCGTAAAATCCTTCTTTTTAGGCCTAGTCCCTAAAAGTCGTCATGGCAACCTTTACGGACTATTTCAAAATTCCTGAATATGTCTAAATGTCAAAAATTTCGAATGACATGACAAAATTGTCAAATAGTTGCTACGATATCAAATTCTAAGCTAACTTTGTCGTACATTATGATTTCAAAAATTATGGTAAATTTGCAAATTTAAGCGTTCTGAAGAATTGCAAAAAGCGTATAAATAAAAATTAAATTTTGGAAGCGTATGACAAAAAATAGTGTTTGTCACACGTACCTAAATGAAGTTTTTCAGGACTCATCTGCTATTCCGGACTCGGCTAATGCCTCGTCCGTAAACAGCAATGATTCGTCCTGAAAAACTCCATTTTAGGTACTTGTAACAAAAATAACTATTTTACAGGTATAAATTGGCCGGGTTCATAGCCATAAAGCGATCAGGTACCATTAATGATTATAATAGCATAACGGTAACAATTTACAACTAACTTAGTATAATGACAATATAATTACAACTGGTAATTCCAAAATATCATATAGTAAAAACACAATTAATTAATTTGTATAGGTCAAATAGACGCAAGTTGTAGCGCCTATGGTTTATGATGTTTTACGGCCCCAACCCTTTTCGATGTGCTATCAGCCATTTAGAAATAGACTATAGGTCAAAGTGGCCATCTAATAGTTCCCAACCGTCCGATCCACTCTGGAAATTGAGTATTTAGTAAATTTTGAACAGCAACAACATTGTGTGGCGGCTCTCCATCTTGTTGCCATATGAGTTCATTCAAATTTTCGTTAGGAAATATCTGTGGAAGTTGTCCTAGTATATTTTCTAATAATTCTTGATAGATAGCCACGACCAGTTAAAGAATTTTGAATAAAAAATGGAACAATTATTTTTCCCCACAGTATGCCGCACCAAATGTTAAGAGAATGACGTCCAGAAAATTGGATCGATTTTGTCAAGTGTGGATTCATGCTAGACCATAAATGTGTATTTTTTCTGTTAAAAACACCAGCTGTAGAAAAAGAACACTCATCGGACCATAAAATGTTATCAAATGGGGATTTTCATTAAGCCTTTAAAGAATTTCTTGGCAAAATTTTGCTCTAGCTTGCTTGTTATTTTCTGATAAAAACTGCACCTTAGTAAACTTATATGGATGAAGTTTATACTTTGTCAAAGTCTGCGGAACTTTCCAATATGACAATAATTCTAAATGTTCACTGGGTTTAGGAATTGAACTTTCAGGGTGTTCTAGAAAAGATAATTAACCCGTTTCATTATTATGTTTAATATTATTATCAATTCGAATATCTTACCCAGAAAATATAATAAAACAATAAGTTCTCTATTATCGTCTTTATTTAGCCCATATGTTCGTTTCTTCCGGCTAAATGAAATGTTGCGATTGACACTATCATATATATATTTGAACGAATGCTCATTTGGCAGGGGACTCGTAGGATACAGTCTTAGATATTCTCTTCTTGACCTTCTTCTGTTCTAATCACATTTTATGAAAAATTCGTATATTTGTTTTTTTTTCTTGTTTTGTAAAGCCCATTTTTGAATAAACTTTATTTTGACATTGTTATTCATGGCTTGCCAAACTAACACACAAACAACCGACAATTATTGGTATCGATATATGAAGCTTAGAAAAATATTTTTTATGTTCAAATCAAAATAATTCAAGATTAGTTGAAGGTAGGTATAGGATATGGTATATGAAACATGCATAGAATTGTTTGCGAAATTCAAAATTCGAATAATACAGGGTGTTTCATTTAAAAAAATGTATTACTTACTTATGGGACACCCGGTATATGTAATGTCAATTTTAAAAGAAGCTACATCCAACTAGCTACATTATTTGTATTTAATATATATTTTTCAAAATTTGAAATAAAATAGCTACATGGGGGGTGAAAATATGACCAATAACTCTGTACAGTTTAGGGCCAAAATAATTCACATGTCTGAGATTAAGATTATTGTTACTTATAGGCAGTTTAATATGTCTATGTATATTCTAGTTCTTGTTTCATAAGTATGGTTAACCAAAAGTTTCAAGTTGGGGTGAATATGAACATATGAGCAAATTGTCAACATGTAGATTGATCTGATGCTCAAAATCTCTTCATTAAAAAGCAGTTGTGAAGTGTATAATAGATTTTTTTATAAATAATTTTAAGAATATATTTTTGTACTATATTTAATTTATAGAGGCTGTTATTATAAAGTCCACCCCACACCAAAATCCTATATCTTATAATTGATTCTACAAAGGTTTTATAAATTATGATAAGAGTTCTTTTATTCAAGAATGTTCTTAATAAGTAAAATTTATGAATAAGTTTGCGAACTCTGTTAGAGACATAGTCAGTATGGGGTCCGGAAGTCTCTTCAATACAATAATCATCAACAACAATGTTACTATATTGTGGTCTATTTGCGCTAGTAAGTGAAAAAGCTATGCAGTGTGCCTTTTTTAGGTTTAGCGTTAATTTAAAAGTTTGAAGCCAGTTTACATTAATGTAATAATCAATGCAAAAATATGCTACTTCGTGTGGATTATTAAAACTTTAGTCATCCTTATTTTTTATATTCAAAAAAGTTGTTATTTTTATTGCTTTCATTGCATCTTTAATTACATTATAGAAGTTTTTCATATCATTCTTATTATTTTCAATTTGAGTCTTGTCATATTAATTTTTTTGCTCACGTATTAGTTTATTTAGAGTATTTCTATACTCTTTATATTCTTTTTCTAATTGATGGTTAAAGTTCTTTAATAGTTTTTCTTCATTCTATCTCTAGTCTTAATTGAAAAAATAATGCCGTTACTAATCCAGCTTTTATTTTTTTGTATTTTTTATATTTAACGGTACATTTTTCTGGACGGATGTAAATTGGTCGCCAAGATAATCTCTTTACCTGCATTTCGAAAAGGGTTGCTGCTAATGACACGTAAATTCGTCGCCGGCGTTTTCTTGAGTACCTACCTGCATCGGTAGGTACGGAACAATAGGTTAATGGTTATTGGGCATATATACCTAAAATCTGAAATCTATTTGTTTTTAGTTTCTTGTCAATATGGATAAAAATATCAGTGTGTTTACATAAGAAAGCAACATACGTGTTTTGACCGATATGGATATACTGTATATGGACGGAACGTTCTCATTCTGCGCAAAGTTCTTCTTACAGTTGTTTACTATTCACGGACTCCAAAATGGCCATTATGTTCCATTAGTTTTTTTGTTTGCTACCAAGTAAGACAACTGACTGCTATAAAACATGCTTATATACCTACTAAAATGCAAGATTTATGAAAAGTATGGTCTTACTTTTGATCCACGACAAATTTTCGTTGATTTTTGAAAAGGCTATCCACCTAGCATTAAGGTGGGTTTGGCCAGATATAAAAGTAAGCGGTTGCCGATTCCATTTACATCAAGCATGGTATCGAAAGATTAAGTCAATCGGATTAAGTTCTGATTATGAATCAAAGACCGAAATAGGAATCTGGCTCAAAAACACTCTCGAGCTGACTTATTTGAATCCAAATGAAGTGGAGGACTGTTTCGTCTTCGATTTATTGTCGTACAAACCAGAAAGTGAACTTTTGGATACATTTTGTGACCATTTGTAAGAGACATATATCGTCGAAAACGCAACCTTTCCTCCTACTATGTGGGCGGACGAAGGTGTCTCGGTTACAAGAACGACTAATTGTTGCGAATCGTTTCATGCAAAATTTAATTCTTCCTTTTATGCAACACATCCCTCCATATTATGTCTTCCTTGAAAAGTTAAAAGAATGTCAAATTGAAACGTATGTAAAAATACAAAATTTTGATGTTAGTACCAATTTCAAAGACAAAAATGTTAAAGCTAAGTTAGCATCACTTGAAAATTTGGTCAGAAGATATAAATCAGGAGAAATAAATCGACTGCATTACGTAAAATGTACATCTTACTTATAATAACTATAATGTACATAACATGCGCCTTTTCAAAATTGTGTAATAAAAATGTACTTTGTATTTTTAATGTGTTCTATTATGTACTTGTACATATTATAGATGTTCCTTCGAAATAATAACCTAGTCAATGTAGAGTGCCTTATTTATAAATTATTTCTATTATTTCAATTATTTTCTATTTATAATGTACATAAAATGTATTTTCAAAACTGCGTATCATATACAATATACATATATAGATCGATGTTCCTTCAAAATAATGAGCTAGTCAATGTAGGCTGTATTATTCAATAATGTACTTGGTATATTGAATGTTTAGGTACTATTATATAAATGTTGCTTTTGAATAATAAACAAGTCAAAGTAAAGTGCACCATTTGTTTTTCTTTTTGGTTCCGACATAAAAACCCGGCGACCAATTTACCTATAGGGATGAAATGAACCCTTAAATTCCGGCGACTAATTTACATGTCGGATTAGTGGAGCAGGTAATCTTGGCGACGAGTTTACCACCGCCGATTTTTCTGTGGCTTCTGATAACAATTCAGTATAATTTTCTAAAAAAATATTTGTTGCCGTTTCAGAGTTATTAGCCTTCACTACAATCGTCCAATCAAAATTTTGCAAAAGTTGTTTAAATTTAGGAATGTTTAGCTTAGTTTTAGTTTTACTTTCTAGTGGTGATATTAGATTATTTTTAGATATGTTTTTCTTACTTTCCAGAAGCACAATGGGCTATGGTCTGTTATTTCTTCTTCAATAACATAAGAGTCAAAACAAATATTACTAGACTTTAATTTTGTATTTATAAATAAATGGTCCAGGCATGTTTTTGACAAAGATCTCGTGACTGAATTAATGTATGACTGAAAACCAAGTGTGTTCATTATAGAGAGATAATTTGCAACGTGATTATCATTTTTTTCTAATATGTTAATATTTACATCTCCCACAAACATTTCAATATTTGAAAAGGCTAAAGTTTCAAAATAAGTATAGATATCATTCATAAAATCTGTTTTTGAGTAGGTGGTGCTTTATATATTGCTGCTAAACCAAAAGTTATGCCGTCTTGTTCAAAATTTATGTGACTAAGAGTTGCCCTTGAATTTTGCAGTTGAGTGAAAGAAAAACTAACATTTATATGATTTTTAACCACAATTATTGTACCGTCATTTTTGTTGTAATTGGCTTCATAGAATATTTGATAATCAGCTATGTTACAGTTTTTTATCGAGACAATTTGAAAGGTTTCAGTGAGCACAATATCAATATAAGGTAATTTATATATTTCTATAAAAGTAAACTACCAATATTTTTGTTTTAGACTTCTAATGTTAAAATGTGTTAGACTAAAAAAACATCCTTTGCTATTTTAATAAGCTCCAAACCCTTCTAGTCCACCATTTTACCTTGAAGATTAATTTCTTCACTAATTTGTTCCAATATGTCACCCTGAGCGTTGAATACCATTTATGAGTTGTAGTCAGTTTTGTTTTGTAAAAGTCTTAGATGGTATTTTAACGATGGACATTCTGGGTCAAGGGCCGAGTGATCCGTGCTTAACTGTAGATCATAGTTACCATTGGCTATTTTGCAGTTTACACACTTTTTTATTTGCCTTTCACATCCAAGGGTACTGTGATTTCCTGCACAATTTCCGCAAACATCCGACTTGGTACATTTGGAGCTTTTGTGACGAAAACCCTGACATTTATAACAGCGAGATACTGTCAGGTCCTCATATACTGGTAGGCGTTCCCAGTCAATGTAAACCTTTCCATAGGTTAGCATCCTGTTAAAAAGGCTCCCCGAACATTCGGCGTAAATTGTCGAGTTCGGTTTATTCTTTATGCGTCTAATGTAAGTTACTTTTAGGTGGTCTGTATCAATCCATTTGTTCTGTTTGCGAATTTTTTCTTCCAAATTCTCAATTGATTCATCTCCTGAATAACCCGCAATTTTTATTCTGGGTAAAATTTTCTTTGGAAGCTCAATTTTGTATTCTCCTTTAGTTTTCTTTCGGCTTCTTCCTTAATTAATTCCATGTCTTGTTCTGTGTTACATGTTATCACTATATTTCCTTGTTTAGTTTCTCTCAGGTTTTTTATCCCAAGATTCAACTTTGCTGGATTGATTCAATTCTGGATTTCCCTCCTAGTCTTCTGCGTGTTTTGTGTTACTTTAGGTTTAATAACGATCGCAGGTAGGTTTGATTTAAATTTTCCTTGGGTTTCTGGTTCTAGGCTATTCTGGAGTACAGTTGCGTAAGGCTTCAACGGCAAACATGTCTTCATTATTTATTGCATCTATATCTCTTTTCATTTCTTCCATTAGCTTTACCATATGAGGCATTCTGGCAATAAACATCTTACACTCTTCACAGATCAATAACAAAACCCTCTTCTGAATAGGCATGCACCTCACTTCGGACGAGGTTAAGTTTGCATATTCTTTGTGAATTCCATTCAAACAAGAATCACATTTAAAATAATCTTCAGAGCAGTTTTATTTACATTTCACACACTTGTTATCACTAAGGTCATTGTTTGCCATACCTATGTGTTTATATTTATTTATACGATTTTCCGAAAACTATAACCGGTAGAAATTGAACTCTAATTAGGAGCGATAAATATGACGTGTTGCTGATTTAAGACGTAGTACAAATTCGGTACAAGTGTTTCGGTCATTTCTCAATTCGCCAGAATATATTTCCCTATACGAATAAAAACCAGTTGGAAATATGCAATATATTGGTAATTTTTGCTTATTTTTATTTCCGTCACTATTGCCAAATATAGTAGATCCCTACAAATTTTCTGACTCCAAGGAAGGACAGTAAATCGAAATTACAATTTATTATTAGAGTCGTTTTTGACTCCTTCCACATGATAAATTAATAAAAAATACCTTTCAAATGTCAAACTAACAACATTTCCTGTTTCCCTCAAGATTTTGACGGCTTCATGATTAGTCAGATCCTGCAATGGCTTTTCATCAACTTCAATTATCCTATCATTAACATTTATTAGTTCACATTTGTAAGCTTGTGAGCCTTCTGTTAAATTTTTGACAAAGATGCCATTAAGATCTTCACGTTCACAAACATATCCTAAAATCGCATACATCCATGTGACAATATTTAATTGTATTGTAAAATTTATTTACATATTCTCAAGAATAATGATTATACATTAAATTATCTTATAAGGATTTTAGTAATAATTTTACTCTTCATATGCATGATATATCTAGCATTCGAATCAGATCAGAATGCACACTTTTCATAAATGTCTCAATTTATTAAATCTCACAAAATTGCATCTTACGACGTTTAATCTGTCACTTAAAACGCAAATACCGCACACTTCTTCAGATTGTCATTTTAAGAAGTGCCTCTTAATAGAGATGTAAAATCTAATATCTTTTTCTTGAAAATGGTGCATCCAGACGAAGTAAACCAAGTGCACCCTTTTAAATAATTTTATAACTGTCCCCAAAAAATTTCAATATATTAAAAGCAAAAAATATAATTCCTATCTTAAATGCCCCTGACTATAAGACACATTTTTTTGACATTCTGACTTATTGGAGCACATCAAATTTTATTTTGCATTGTTTCGAAAATATCGTGAAAAAAATTGCTGTGTCCGTTAAGGAGCATTTTTTGAGACATATTTATGGGAATTAATTATTTTATATTTGGACATAGAATCTGCGTTTTCAAATTGGTCCACTAGTTTACGAACACTCTGAATGAAGATTAAATGTTAACATTAAACTAGCATAGCAGCAAATAAATCTTGCACTAAAGTAACCAATAAATTTCGCTATAATTTTTACTTATATTAAACTACGAAAATATAATTAGTTGAAATATTTATTTTTAACTAACACAACATGAGTTCATAAAGAGAGAAAATATCGTTTCTGATTTAGAGTGCCTATAAGAAAAAAATTCACTTAAATTGCCACAGTTCAACTACTTTGTCTACTTTTATTCAACTGCTAGAGAGGTCAATCGATTTTCCCTAAACCAACAACTAACTAAAACAAAAGTTATTGAAATTTAGCCAACAAGATTTACTACTTACCAGCAACAGTAATTCCTAACCCAGATTCATTCTTTTTCAGAATAACCGAATACCTCTCCGTTTCGGGAATTTCGTACTCTAAATCAACTGGTGTAACTATTATATGACTAGTACTAACTGGACTTTCACTGCCTTCAGATGACTCATATTTTGGTATACTTGTATTACTGAAAACCAGAACAAATTTGAATGCATTAAATTTTCTCCTTTACAGACGTGTATAATCTTTCCGATAGGCACTGGAGATTTTTATTTGCAATTGTATAATTAAATTAATAAAGCAGTATAAATATGTGTGGCATACTGGAAAATAATTTTTCAACTTCAATGAAAATATGTCTCAGTATTCGCTAACGCCATAATATTAAGTGGCTAGTGCTCGCAATTTTACCGGTCGTTTGCAAGCTGCTCACTGCTCACTACTGCAAGATTAAGAAGAAACTATAGAGAAATCGATTTGCGGAAATAAAATTTAACTATAAATATATCTATAACCCTAACGTACATACGTTGGCCATCTTAAGAAAAAAAAAACAAATAGATGGAAAAAAAATTGTACTAAATTTCCCTATTTTTTAAAAAATTTTCACAGGCAATATTTTGTTTTGGATGTGCTCGATGTAGTACGCACACACTTTTTGCTCCGCGATATTTGTCAACAGAGATAATTCTTTTTGGTTTAGCTTTGCTCATTTAAATCTTAGGTCCATATTTACTGGGTTGCAAGAGTTTGTAGACTTAATAAATGATAATGATTTCGATGTTGTTGCTGTTACGTAAACGTGGCTAAACGCTGAGATTTGTCAGATGTGGTGTCATTTCATGGGTATAATTGGGTCAGAAAAGATAGGCCTATAAGTTGGGGGGAGGGGGAATAGGTTTTTATCATGGGCGCCGGCAGGGGGGGGGGGGGGTAGGCGGCCCCCTGGAATATTAAAATATCGCTTAGTAAAAAGTAAATTTCAAATTCAGTGAAACATCAATAGGTACCTGAAAATTACAATACCTCAACAACAATTGAAATATCTTTCAGTACCCTCCGCGACGTGTAAAAACCTGGTTGAGATCAACCACGTCTGAGGAAACATTATCTGGTCTCTATATGCTTAGCGTTCGCAGAAAATTTGTGAATATTAATAAAGACAGAGTTATTGAAAAAGCACTAAATCGGTTTTCACAAAAGAGAAGAAATTTGCTATTACTTTTCTCCAATTAGGAAAATATAGGTATGTACATCCATAGTACATAGTATATTTTTAAGGGTAGATATATGTATTTCCAATGCAAAATTTAAGGCAAAGTTACGCTACAGCACAGATTTATATAGTATAATAAATCTGTGGCTACAGTTAAGTTTAAATTAAAGTCCAGCAAACCGAAACCGTATATATGTATTTTTGACAATACACTGTGGGCAAAATTAAATTGGAACCATCTTTAATGCTTAATAACTTTTTTATTTTCAAAGGATTTTTTATCATTTTTGGATATGTTGTGGCCTAAGGTATTTGGATTAAAAAGAACTTTGCAAAGACAATCTACTTCAGTGGCGTACAGAAAAGGAAGTATTTTTCAAAACCAATGTATTTCAGGTCGTTGCAAAAATCGGCCAAATGAAATAAAGATGTAAAAATGGGCAAAAAAGATTTGGAAGGGTTCGGAATATTGACCATTAAAAAACCAGGTCAATACAAACAAAATTAAAATTGATACTTTAATTTTGATCAAACCATGTGTTGTGGGTCAAGTTAAATTGGATCCTTTTTTAATGCTTAATGACCATTTATTTTCAAAGGATTTTTTTTATCACTCGGATATGTTATGGCCTAAGGTATTGGGATTAAAAACAACTTTGCAAAGACGGTCTACTTCAGTGGCGTATAGAAAAAGGAGTGTTTTTCAAAACCAATGTATTTCAGGTCGTTGCAAAAATCGGCCAAATGAAATAAAAATGTAGAAATGTACAAAAAAGATTTGAAAGGGTTCGGAATATTGACTATTAAAAAACTAGGACAATACAAACAAAAATAAAAATTGATACTTTAATTTTGGAAAAACCATGTCTTGTGGGCTAAGTTAAATTGGATCTTTTTTTAATGCTTAATGACCCTTTATTTTCAAAGGATTTTTTATCGTTTTTGGATATGTCATGGCCTAAGATATTAGATTTAAAAAGAAATTTGTGAAGCTGGCCTACTTCAGTGGCGTACATTAAAATTTAAAATTATTTTCTTTAATTTTAAAAATTTTAAGTAGATTCAAAATTTCTGTACTCCAATGAAGTAGACTCGCTTTGCAAAGTTTTAGTTGATTCTAATGTCTTAGGCCATAACATATCCAAAAATTATAAAAAATCCTTTGCAAATAAAAAGTCACACAAACAAGCATTAAAAAAGGATCCAATTTAATTTGCTTGATAACTTTTTTATTTTAAAACGCTTTTTTATCATTTTTGGATATGTTATGGCCTAAGACACTAGAATCAACGAAAACTTTGCAAAGCGGGTCTGCTTCAGTGGCGTACAGAAAAGTGGGTATTTTTCCAAACCAATGTATTTCAGGTCGGTTCAAAAATCGGCCAAATGAAACAAAGATGTAAAAATGGGCAAAAAAGATTACTTCCAACAAAATTAACGTTTATACTTTAATTTTGGTAAAGCCATGTCTCGCGGGCCAAATTAAATTGCATCCTTTTTTAATGCTTAGTGACTTTTTATTCGCAAAGGATTTTTTATCATTTTTGGATTGTTATGGCCTAAGACATTAGACTCAAAGAGAACTTTACAAAGCGGGTATACTTCATTGGCGTACAGAAACTTTGAATCTACTTAAAATTTTTAAAATTAAAAAAAAATAATTTTAAAATTTAATGTACGCCACTGAAGTAGACCCGCTTTACAAATTTCTTTTTGAATATAATATCTTAGGCCATGACATATCCAAAAATGATAAAAAATCCTTTGAAAATAAAAGGTCATTAAGCATTAAAAAAGATTCAATTTACCTTGGCCCACAAGACATGTTTTTTCCAAAATTAAAGTATCAATTTTTATTTTTGTTTGTATTGACGTATTCACCTAGTTTTTTAATGGTCAATATTCCGAACCCTTTCAAATCTTTTTTGTCGATTTCTACATCTTTACTTCATTTGGCCGTTTTTGCAACGACGTGAAATACATTGGTTTTGAAAAACACTCCCTTTTCTGTGCGCCACTGAAGTAGACCGTCTTTGCAAAGTTCTTTTTAATCCCAATACCTTAGGCCATAGCGTATCCAAAAATTATAAAAAATCCTTTGAAAATAAAAGGTCATTAAGCATTAAAAAAGGATCAAATTTAACTTGGCCCACAAGACATGGTTTTATCAAAATTAAAGTATCAATTTTAATTTTACTTGTATTGGCCTGGTATTTTAAAGGTCAATATTCCGAACCCTTTCAAATCTTTTTTGCCCATTTTTACATCTTTATTTCATTTGGCCGATTTTTGCAACGACCTGAAATACATTGGTTATAAAAAATACTCCCTTTTCTGTACGCCACTGAAGTAGATCGTCTTTGCAAAGTTCTTTTTAATCCAAATACCTTAGGCCATAACATATCCAAAAATGATACAAAATCCTTTGAAAATAAAAAAGTTATTAAGCATTAAATAGGGTTCCAATTTAATTTTGCCCACAGTGTAGAAATCTTTAAGTTTCAACCTATCTTTACTTTGCCCCAGCGGGGAATTTATGAGGGCGGGCTACAGGGGCTATAGCCCAAGCTACCCCCCCCCCCCCCCCCACCCATCCGTAGGCTCTCAAAAGTTTCTGCAATATTTGGATACAAATATTACAATTTCTAAATTTAATTAAGAAGAGTTAACGATTGCAGATTGTTATATTATATCATTAATAGCGATGTCCAGTACCAGTTTACTTTTGTTGCCGGTTGCCCAGCTCTATTTTTTTACGTTTAATTGACTTGGGAAATTTATCAATAATGCTGTTCTTGGGGATTTAAATGTTAACTTGTTTAATGTGGGTAATCCAATGTCTGGGTTGTTTGACACTCTCGGCTTTGAACAGGTCATAAATTGACCAACAAGGATTACTGAAACTGTGTCAACCTTGCTCGATCGATCTTTCTTTAACGATTCTGAGGTTGTTCAGGAGGCTGGCACAATATGCACCAATCATATCAGTGACCATAGGTTGACTTATTGCCATATTAAATTACCTTCTCAAAAAAAAATCAAAAACTTTGTATCATTTCGCGACTTTAAAGGATTGAATGAAGAAGCATTTTATACAGATCTATTTCAAACGTCTTGGGATGACATATACTATATGCCTGATATAAACGATAAGGTTAATTTTCTTACAACGCAAATGACAAATATATTTAATGAACATGTCCCCTTAAGAACGGTCCGTGTAAACGAACCCCCAGCGCCTTGGTTAACGCCTGTATTAAGTGTATTGACCGCTATCATGAGGGAGCGGGATAGGGCTAAAGTTAAATATAAAGCAAGTAGGTCCTTAGCGGACTTGCGTACTTAGCAATGGGATATCTAACTTTTGTTGGAACAACGGAAAAATCACAAAATTATTTGAAAGGGTCTGAGAGATATGAACGTCTATACAGCTAAAAAAATACTAGACCTGACTTACCCTCTGATTTAATGAATCCTAACAGAATAAACAATTACTTTACTTTATGAGTATTTTTCAGAAAACTAATCATTGTCAAAATAAAATAGATTTTTATAATAGTAATACCTTTAAAGCCGGTTTACAATTTAATTTTAACGCGGTCGAACCGAAGGTGGTATACGGAAATGATTATGAAATCAATTCAAATGCGGCTGGATGCGATAGCCTAATACTCTTTATGATAAAGCTTAGTCTTCCGGCTATCTTGAATCATCTGACTCACATATTGAATTGTTGTTTAGAAGCTGGACACTTTCCAGAGAGTTGGAAAAATCTATAGTTTTTCCTATCTCAAAAATTGCAAGTCCATCCGATGTGACTGAATTACCCCATAAGCCTGTTACCAGTAATTTCTAAAGTATTGGAAAAAGTTGTACATATGCAGATTACACAACATTTAAAAATGAATGAATTATTTCCTGTGCACCAACCGGGCTTCTATATATTATAAGGTAATAGAGTAAATAAAAATAATTCTAACTTCGACCTTACTTGAAGATGAAAACTAATTAATTGAATCTTGCTCACCTGTAATTATTGTTATTATTATTGCAGTTCACAATTTCGCAATTATCCACGCTCTTTACTTTTCTTATGACTTCTATTTTCTTATTGTCCCCAAACTCATTCTCAAATATATCCTCATTACTTTCAATATCGGATTTTTGATTCAGGCTTAGTTCAGTCTTGTCCTCTGCAGAGCTCGATTCTTTTTTAATGTTGAAGTAGGTGGAATATCCGTTTTGAAGCAATTGCCTGTCAAGTTCTTCTGGATCTGTAAGGATTTTGGTAGGGACGATTGGAGCGCCGCATTGATATGTTTCAAAATCTACTGAGTTTGGTTCAATCGGTCTGGCTACCACCATTCTAACCTAAAATGTATAGTTATAATTTCGGTTAAAATAATTTTAACGTTATATATCCATTTATGTCACTGAAAATATTGTTTACACAGTCACAAATCTATTGCTATAGACTATCATATATAGCTTTTAGTAATTTAATTAATCTATAAAATAAATGAACGAAAGTAAAATATACTTTAAATATAACTAGACAACGCAAGTCGACTAAACCCTGTGTTCAAGAAGGATTCACAATATTTCAGATCATCGACAATATGAATTATATGAGCATAATAATAGCATAATATTGCTATAATCATTCTTGAACTGAAGAAGTCGAAAGTGTTAGGCTGGAGTCTGAGCGGTTATCAAGCAACCCAATAACTACCAGGGTGCCACAAGAGTACAGGATATCTCACACTTCCGCTTCGTTCTCGGTTGAATCAACAGGTGTCGGGTATCGGCTCTCCGTCGCCATATTGGGTGGCCCGTGGCCATCGTTCAGGGGCCGCTTGGGATCCTTGAGGAAGAATCGGACTTCATAGCCAGAGTAGTCTGTGCCGTTTCATAGATATTTAGCCAAAAGAAATACCCATTCACGCCGGTATTCAGGCCGGGGGCAGCCGGATGTTGCCGTAGAATCATTTCTATACCTGTGCTGTTCATAGATTATAGTTGTGTGCAAGAGTCGGGAATCACCAGGGGCACAGGCCCGTCATACTGGAGGTTCCCACCCCGAATACAAGGCCCCTTAAATTGGAGTAACATGTAACACAAGCAGAAGGGTAGCTCTGCCTCTGTCTAAGCGCCGGAAGAGGGGTGTTCTGGCGAATTGCCCCATAGCAAAGTCATTTGTCCTGCGAAAGGGGGACTTAATTTGAAAGAAAGCAAGGGTATCTCACTTTTGGACACATATAGCCTGTAAACCGAGCGTTGATCGTTACGTCATAAATCGTGACGTCAGATCAGTTTTGAAGCATGTCCTAAATTGATTCACAAGAGTCTTGGGATAACTTACGCTTAGCGCATGATCCATTTCGTGTCGGTAAAATAGACAGCTATTGTCGATCTCGAATGTGAGGTTAGATAGAACGCTGAATTTAAAACCAAAACAATAACAAATAACATGTCATGCTCTTGAACTCGTGATTCATAGATTCAATTTAAAGAAGCTAACCAATAAACACTTTTTTTATTTATTTATTTACACTTTTAATCACATGACAAATAAATCAATAGACTAATTTACATACTAACACACCAATAATAATTAATGTGAGTGCACAATGGACATTAAGTCTGTGTGTGCACTCAGTAAACATTATTTATATGTCACAGTAATAAGCAAAGTTTACTAAAAAAATCACAATAAGTACAACAGCAAAAAGATCTATCCAAAAACAATTAATTACAATTACGTAATCAGAGAAAAGAAAAACAGAAAAAACAAAAACAAAATCCTGGATAACCAATGTCTAGAAAAACCCAATAATTTCTTTTATTCTATCCATATATTTAAGTCTCTTTTAATACTCTTAAATGGTGTATTTTTAACTGCTCTGGCAATATATTTAATATTCTAGGAGCCACGTATGAAATGCATCTTCGGGTGCCACTATAGTGCATTCTAGGCAGTTCTAGGTTACGGTCAACATTAGCTCTAGTCATAATTCCATGACCTATGTAATTCTGAAATATATTCCTACTGAGAGAAAATCTTAAAATGTTCTTTATATACACCTGAGTAAGTGAGAATACTCCTGATAGTTCAACTAATAAATTAGAAGGAAAACGTTTCTTCTTAAACATAATAATTTTTAGAATATATTTTTGTGCAATGACAATGTTGTGTAAGACATTTTTATGAGCCGAACCCCAACAAATTATGCCATAATTCAAACAAGATTCCGCCAGAGATTTATACACATTCAAGATCAAGTCCCTATTCAGTATATTACGTAATTCATAAAACTTAAAAATTAGTTTTCTTATTTTAGTCTTTACATAATCAGAATGCACATTCCATTTTAAAAATTGGGCAAAGAAAACACCCAAATATTTAGTATGCTCTACAGACTCAACAAAGCCAGAACAGTTGCAACATCAGTGTTGCCACAACCATATGAGTGAGCTCTCACAATATGTTTATTAGGCAGACCCCGTCCATTCATTGAAAAACACACAAAGTTTGTCTTTTTAACATTCAGAGTCAATGAATTCAAGTCCAACCAGGCCTGAGCACAAGTCATTGCCCTCTCGGCTCTCCCAAAGGCGTCATCCCAACTGGTTCCCCTACACAGGAAAACAGAATCATCCGCAAAACATACTGTTTTTACATCCGGAATTGACCTCGACAGATTATTAATATAAATGGAGAACAAAATGGGACCAAGCACTGTAGTGGTATTCCATATGCCACCTCAATTTCAGAACTATAAATTGAATTTAAATTGACTCTCTGAGGTCTGTCCGTAAGATACGATGTAAAAAGTTGATGTACCTTTCCCCTTATAGTAGAGTGCCCAACGCAGTAAAAGCCTTCTATAAATGATTTTTGTGGGCACTTCGGGGTTACAAGCTGAAATTTTCACAGAATGAAGGTTTTATTATATTAATTCAAAATCCGAAAGTAATAAAAATTCAGATCGGGCAAAAGGGCAGTATACCTAAAAATCGAGATTATTATATGAACGTGTAGGATATTAAATTATGAATGTTTTCATATAAAATTCATCTACATTTTATACGAATTATGTTTTTTTATCATTGCTTGAAATAAGCAGATTACATTGGCCCTTACGGCAAAATTTTTATTCTTGCAAAAAGTTTGCCTTAAGTATTTAGAATACATAGGTGCATGAATACATTTTTTTCTAAAACGGTAATATGGTAATGGTAAATAGATATAATGTAAAAACATAATTTTCTTCTAGCCGCGACCGTTCGATCTCGCGCTTCCCGAGTACTCTCGTATCTCACTTTTCTCCATAGCTTCCTCTCTCCCGCGCCTATTGTACAATACAATAAGTGCTTTTACACCATTACGGGTTAGAATACTAATAATAATAATACCTATTATTAATTGAATAAAGTCAATGAAGACATTTTCGATTATACTGAAATTTATTTTTCCTATACGCTGCTAGGTAATAAAGAAGTAGAAAATAGTATATTATATACCTAGGTTGAAAAGTAAGCCATTATTTACGGAGCACTTTTATATCCTGAGGCGCGTAGGATATAATGTGCGAGGTTAATAATGGCCTTCTCAATCGAGGTATATATAGATTTTTTTTTACTACTAACACTGATATATTACCATATTTGATTCGATTTGATTTTATATTAGTAATTTTCTACTTATTTCTCAAATAGTTCGAAATATCAGGTAGCCTGGAAGTTCAGTTGTCTAACTGACAGAATGAATTTAATTTTAAATTTCATTTTCCGAAAGATAGACGCTATCTAAAAGTTAAAACCATAACGTGTGAATAAAATAATTGGAAAATGGGTGAAAATTTTAGTGAGAGTGATTTAGATATGGAAGTATGTACCCCTCCTGAACTAACGTGGCGTCCTAGGTGAGCGATTTGCAGCGAACGCGAAGCGCTGGCGATGCCACGAAAAATTAATATAGGCGCACGACATCGCCACTGATTCGCGTTCGCTGCAAATCGCTCACGTAGGACGCCCCGTTAGAGAGACAGCAACTACGGCAAGTAGCGATTTGTTGCCAGAAAAATCGAAGAGAGTGTACATTCAAGTATTAATAAGAATACTACTGAATAATACTGTATATAATTTTTTTATTACGCATGCATCATAATCAACGATTATCGCACGCTGCAGCGTGCATAAAATGATGTTTATGATGTGCCTACTTTTTTAAAGGTTGCTATAGAAACATTTGATCATGTCAAATGTGACAGATTAATATATTCGTCAATATATCCCTTAAGTTTAATATTTAAAACATTTTTGAGATTATGATGCATTCGTAATAAAAAATAGCGTATGATATACGTGTATAAGATGCCTTTAAAGCCCTTGCGACTTACAAAACACTCCGCTGCGCGTCGTGTTTTGAAATATGTCGCGCGTGCTTTAAAGGCCCTCTTATACACTTATATCATAATATACTATTTACTAATAGCACTGATACAATCCATATCATTATTTGAATTGATTACATTTTGAAATTAATCATTTCCTACTCATTTTTCAAATGATCCGAAATGACAACTAGTTGTCAAACTAACAAGTTGAAACTTAAATGACATTTTCCGTTTCATTATTGACCTAGATTTTTTTTAATATTATTATTTACCTAGGGTGAGAAATGTTACTTCTCATTTGAGGAATGGAGTAAATAATGGTGATTTATCATGTTGGTAGTAAAAAAAATCATATACTTAATGCAACTGCTATTAAAAAAAGACTAGCTTTTATTCAGAATAGAAAAACTCAAAATGTAAAAAAATCTTTATAATAACAAAATCTATTTATCTTCAGTGTCTGTATCTTCTTCAGGAATAGACACAATGACTTCAATAATGCCTTCCAGTATTTTTTTGCATGATCCTATGCAACCTATTTAATTTCTTCTACGTGTACAAACTTTGCTTTCATACAATATAATAAAAAATTATTTAATTAAGTTTTATTATGTACCGATTTAATCCAATAATAAGTTACCTTTTTACATCCAAAACAGTGGAATTTATTTATCCACTCTGTTTTTAGTTAAAAAAACAGTTAACGAACTTTTTAACTGAACGAGCACTCTCATAAAACGAATTTCAAGTTAGCTACTATATTGGGGGGATTTACCAATATTTTTAATAAGAAAATAAATTGCGAACCAATTGACAACAAATTACTATCCTCAATAGTTACGAAGAAGCTGATACTAGGATTTTGTTGCATTATACTCTCTGCTAAACATTGTATGCATTATTTGACATGCATAGTGGACTCCAATGACACTGATGTACTTGTACTTCTGGTACATATTAAAAATATATATGTCTAGAGAATTTGGGTAAAATGTGGAAGAGGAAATTCGGTGCGATATGTGGCCGTTCATGACATCAACCTAGAAGAAAAACTTGCAAAAAAATTACCTGCATTTCATGCTCTAACGGGTTGTCATCATACCATCAGATGGCATGTTAACATAGAGAAATATATCATAAAATTATTTTCAACAAATTAAAACATTTCGTCTATTAATATTTTCAGGATACTATTGACCTCTTCAT
>JAEQML010055661.1:0-35586 GCA_016904865.1 Pissodes strobi
TAAGCCAACCCAATCAAAGCTAACCCAAACTAATTGAAATGATTACAGTCGGGCTTTCGCGCAAACTCGTACGGGCTTAAACGAAACGCAATTAACCATGCTATCTCAAACAAGCTAAAGCTAACCTTCGCGCAAGCCTTTCTTCGCTCAAGCTCGTACTGGCTTAAACCAAACACAACTAATCATAGCTAACTCAAACTAACCCAAAGTAATGGAAATTATTACGGTCGGGCTTCCGCGAAAAAGCCTTTCTTCGAGTTTGCGCTAAGCGCAAGCCCTTCTTCGCGCAAGCTCGTACTGGCTTAAATGAAACACAACTAACCATAGCTAACCCAAACGAACCAAAACTAACCCAAACTAACTAATACTAAATGAAACACTTTTGTATTCCATGCAAAAATTTTTAATCCAAAAAGGACTTCCTATAGAAGCATAACAACAGAGCGCTTTCGGCCTAGGCCATCATCAGTGTTACCTGAAAAGCAAGTAGAAGAACCCCCCATTAACTGAAAGTAAGTGGCTGCTGTAAGGTCTTTATGAAAGGAAATGATATAATTGACATCGTTATATCAGGATTCTGAGAGTGTTAAAAAAAATGCACCAATCTCAACTACACACTTATTTTTATACCTTCAAAAATTTTTTAACACTCTCAGAATCCTGATATAACGATGTCAATTATATCATTTCCTTGAATAAAGATCTTACAGCAGCCACTTACTTTCAGTTAGTGGGGGGTTCTTCTACTTGCTCTTCAGGTAACACTGATGATGGCCTAGGCCGAAAGCGCTCTGTTGTTATGCTTCTATAGGAAGTCCTTTTTGGATTAAAAAATTTTGCATGGAATACAAAAATGTTTCATTTAGTATGATTCAAACGTGCACACCGCCACTACTCTTCACTCAAATTAACTAAAGCTAACCCAAAGTAATGGAAATGATTACGTTCAGGCTTCCGCGAAAAAAGGCTTGGACTTGTATTGTTTTAAAATATATAAAGGTTATTTGTAATAATTATAATTAGCCACGTTTTTAAGAGTCAAACTTTCTATTTGCGCTAGTAACTATTACGTCCATATCATTTTCAGGATGCGAATACAAATAATATGTGGTACGTTATCATTTCTTTTAAATTTTTTTGAATTTTTTCTTACAATAATGTTTCGTCCCCAGATTTTTTTTCTTCTAAAGTATATACTTCAAATATCATTCCCTTCCCATAGCATGTTTGAAAATTGTTTAAATCCGTGGGTGGTTAAGGCCACCAGAACCATATTCTCTTCAAATTTACTGCTTTATTGCATTAGAAAAGCTAGAGACGTAAACAATCGGGGTCTATATCCAACTATGACCTTACATTGGGTTAATAAGTAAACAAAAGTTACATTGTGTGTATTTGCATCATTCTCCTGACTAAAAGAAAGCGAAAGGCAATCATTTTACACCATTTTTAACAATGGATCTTGGTAACAAATTTACAGCAAACTTTTTAAGAAGAAATCTGACAACAGTGCGCTTGTGACAAATTGAACATTGAAGTTTTGGCTACTGACAAATGGCAGTGACAAGAAGGAGAATATATTTACTTATTTACCAGTAAAATTTAATTTATTTAATGGGGCTATCAGTCGCTTTGAGTTAGAACCGGAATACAATGTAGGTCTCTTGTTCTTTGCAAAGGTCTTCTATATTTTCAGACGTGCATTGACTATATTTCTAGTGCTTTTTTTTAAGTGGTTCCGCAAGAGTAATGGCGATTGTTGTGCACCAACAAATGTGAAAAGAACATTATCAAATTACATACGTTTTTCATGCTTTGCGCAGCATATAAGGGTATATTTAAATTGAAGGCTTTGTATTTCGTGCAAAGCCTTCAATTTAATTACTTCCACGTGCACATATCCTTAAACCTTATCTATACTGGTATAGACTGTATTCTGGTCGTTGCTTAGAATCAGTGAATATTTGTTTTAAGTCTGTAATGAATGGTTGTTAAACTGAAAAATTACCAACAAATGAAACAAAAAGCTTAGGCACATTGCAGATGTTCGTCGAAAATTCACACACAATGTTGCACAAGCAGTAGATGTTAGTCATGCATCGATTGAAAGGGCTTTAGATGCAAATTTATTTATTTTATTTATTCATTAATACACGGGACAAGCCCATTCGAACATTTGTAAAAATAAAATAATACAATATACTAGTAAGTAACATTCACACCAATCAAAATACATTCCTAAAACTACAAAAGACAGTAAATTAGAACACTAAACACATTCATAATAAAAAAAAACACACAAATACATACCTCACAGATCAGTACACTTAGGAATATCCATTTTAAGTAGAAAATATGATTCATCTCAATTTCTCAACTTACTCTTTAAAGAAGTCAAAGATTCTGCAAAAAGATCACCATTAGATTAGTTTGCACTTTTCATTATACTAGTTATTTGTGAGTTTTGTCCATATGATGTTCTGTGAAATTTGAGTTCGAATGTTCTAGCATGTGTTAGTTGTCTAGATGGTATATGAAATTGGATTCTAGTTGTTCCTAAATTTCTGATATTTTTAAATTATAAGAGCTTATGTGGAGATCATTTGTGGATAGTGGAGGAGGCATTTTTTGTATATTTATTTCAGTTTCATATACAGATGAGAAATGCTGTGCAAAAGCATTGGCAATATCAGCTGGATCTGAAAATTCTATATTTTGATAATTAACTAAATTAGGGATATTATCTTGATAAATATCATCCTTACAAAACTTATTTAGGAAGTTGGATGGAGACCAAAATTTTTCTAATCACATAGTTTTTACGGATGAGACCACCTTCATGCTGAATGGTGTGCTTAATAGACATAACTACAGGTACTGGTCTGATGAGGCGCATTGGATGAGAGAATAAGGACTCAACATCCTCAAAAACAAAATGTTTAGGCTGGATTGTTTGAAACACAAATTGTTGGGCCATTTCTTATTGAGGGAAATTTAACAACAGAAAAATATTTAGACCGGCTTCAAAATTTAATTATAGCAGAAATTCAAAATTTAGATGGGCCAAATTTTGCTAACATTGGATTTGAACATTATGGCAATGTGGTGAGTGAATACTTGGAGAGGACATTTCCCAATAAATGGATAGGTAGAAGAGGATCTTTTGAAGGTCGCCCGATCTCTCGCCTTTGGATTACTTCTTCTGGGGCCACTTTAAAAATGTAATTGGTCGACCATCAGTTCTTACTTTGTCTTCCATGAACAGTACATACAATTTTCTTGGAATCTCCTAACTGATTTTAGACTTTTTGTATCATTTGTTGTCTTTTTGTGTGTTGAACGAGTTATTTGAATAAAAATTCGTGTAAATTTTATTTATTTTTCTCAAAAACAACAAAGAAATAGATTCTTTTTTAAAATAGCAATATCTAAAAGTCGTACTAGATATTTACCTTTTGAAGTGCTTCATTTCACAAATCTAAAACAGCTTCGCTTGTGACAAGATGTATCGAACTGATACAAGTATCATAGTAACGCTTACATTCTGACCATACCATCTCAATAGGATTATATTAGCAGATCAGTAGATATCTGCACTCTATCAATATTCATCAGATTCGTTTGAACTGAACGCAGTGTGAGATGTTCGCCTACAATAAAACCGAAATAGTAAATAAATTATTTAAAATTATGAAAACTTAAATCCAGATTACCTTTCTCATACATTGCATATATGCTCTCCTTATAGTATGGCCATGAACTTTGTAAAGAGGCTCTCCACGAGAGGAAATAATAGCAACATTTGCCTTGGTTTTAAAGTCAATATCTTTCTGGACTCCCTTTGAATGCATTCTTTGCACAGTGGCTGTCGATATTGCTAAAGCATCAAAAACTGTCTACAACAAATAAAAATTTATGTACTACAATTAAATTGATACTTATATAAGGGTGGGATTATTCAATTCCTTAAACATAAATCTAATCTTTAGCGTATTTCGTCGAGTATTTCGAAATAGGTATCTAAATGAGTTTATTCAACTTAGTAATAATAATTTCTATTTCTTGAAAATAATAACTCCTTTTAACCTAAGTTTAAGTTTTACCTTTTTTATAATTTTTTTTGTTAAACTTGCCTTCCTTTTGAAATTGAGATCTTATAAATTATCTCGAAGTTTAGACAGTGAAATTAAGAAAGATCACTTCCAGTTGACAATGTATCCTTATAACATCAAAAACAAAAAATCGTAATTTTGTGACATATCGGGTTTTGCCTTAGTACTACAGATTATATTAGCGTGGTAATATTTTCCTAGCTGTATTACATTTATTACCATGTGGAGGCAAGTTTTTCAATGGGCAACATCGCTTTGCGCTTGCTACGAGGTTTAAGGTGTTAAGATGATATTAAATTGCTTTACAACTAATTTGACCTCCAAGATAACATCGAAACCGTAATTTTGCAGACCAAATTGCCATGTATAACATTACGTAAACTATCTTGATTAAGGGGTTCACAAACGGTCGAGTTTATATTGTTGTAATTAAGCGTTGGGAGCACACAGAGGAATTACTTTGTCATTGTGACTGCATTTCCTATTGAACAAGCCTAATGAGTTTTGAATCGCATAGTACATCATGCATCTACAAACTGATTTTTACATACATTATGTTTCAATTATTTATAAATTTGATATCTGAAATCTAGTTTCATTCAGTTGTTGTGACGTATATGATAGGTTTGGTGGCTTCACTCATGCGAGATCTGAAACATTATTTCTCGTTAAGGTTATATATTATTGAGTTTAATTTGTGGCTTGTAATAGGGTAGTAAAACACTTATTTATTCATGTGCCACGTTTCGCAGATTTACTAATTTTGCTTCTTCAGGCACTGGAAAAAACGTAGATGTAACAAGTTTTTGCCTAAAAATATAAAGCTGACAAATTTAATGTTAATCTCTAATGTAGTACATATATTACTATCACATGCTTCAATGTGACAGAACAACACGCATACTCTTGCCGAACCTAATAAATGTAACATTCATTTATTAGCAGCATAACAATTAAAATAAATAAAATGTTAGAATGAATGGGAAAACCTTGAAAATATTGTACGACTTGCTTGAACTAACTTACCATTGGTCTCTTCGATTACGTACACCTCCACTTATTACAGCGTCATACATGCGGTTTTTTTCCGAAGAAGAGACTTTTGCCTTCTAAACTTATAACTAGATAAATCTATATAGGGGTAGCTAGAACACATACGTTAAGCAATATTGAGAATTGAATTCCATACACTTATAAGAGTCCGAGATTTTTGTAGAAAAAAAATACGACCATACATTGGGTATACTTAATGGAGAACTTTTTAATATAATTTTCCACAAAAGTTACTCTTTACGAATGATCAGGATGATGAAAGGCTACTAGAAAAGAAAAAATTGAGGCACCATGTTTTTTATAATTAGTGCGGCCTCTGCTGCCTTTACTTTCAATATAAAGTTGAAGAACTTCTTACAAGCATGGGAAAAATAAAATTAACATTGCAAAATCAAGACAATTCCCTAACCTATCTCTTTTTTATGAAACGCCCTATATGTTATTACCTAGAATGAAAATCTAATTGATATTTTAGATAAGCCATTTTCGAAATATTCCATATCAGATATATTAGTTAACGCTAATTGTATTGTTGTTTTTCACTGGAAGCCCATGGTTACTTATCCGTTTTATTATATTCTTGACAATTTTTGAACACTTCCGTGATGATTATCACTCTATAAAATATTTAAAAAACCTAAGTAGGCCGTTTTCTAAATATCATTTGTTCTTATATATTTGAGCTCAGGAGAGGGACTTGCATCCTAAGCAATTTCCTGTAGAATGATTAATTAATAAAAGAAAGATTACAGCTTCTAAATGGTTTTACAACTTTCATTGCAAAAGTTTGTTTTTATTTTCATACCTAAAGGAACCCCAAGTAGCTATATTAAACATAATATTTTAAAACTAAAACCACGCATGTGCCTAAAAGAAAAGTATCCTTGTAAATATCACGTATATATTACCGTAGTATTGATTTAATCAAAATCTGTGATTTTATTGGATCGCTTCTTATGGGTGGGGTAAACAAAATCAGCTCATGTGGACGTCGAAGAACTGCTATCGAGGCAATATAGAATATCCTTATATACAGCAACAATGTCAATGAACAAGTTTAAATATTTCTGCTCCTCCTTAGGTTGTTTTGGTAATAAGGAAACCAGGGTTGAGAGAAGAATGACAGATAAATTAACCACAATAAGAGACAATTTAGAATATGTTTATCTCCAGTTGCATTACATTTTATACACCGCATTCTTAATGCACAATTGACGCGTAATCGTATAGAGGTCAATACCCATTACCCATTCCGTATTTATCTAGCTTCTAAGCCAGATAAGTACGAAATTAAAATAGTTATGATTGACAACGTCAACACTGAAAGCAACGAGCCGGTTCTTTTATATTATGTAAGAGATCTTTTTACATTACTTCCTAGACTTAATAGACATATTGGGTCTAATGAGAAAGATAACTTTCCTTACTTTATCGTCAACCTCACATGCCCGTGATATATTATCTAGCCACGCTGACGAGGCTCTGACGACGAAAGTTTCCAGAAATAAGGAGTCATCTCTACAAGGTTAGCGGAGCTGAGGAGCTACGTAGAGAGCGCAATCTCATGTCCTGAAGATTTTTTTTTTTTGGAAAATGAATAATAAAACATCTTTCCATATGCAGCTAATTTAAGCAGACATACTCAACTAACCCAAACTAACCTATTGTGACTGAAATAAAGTAATCAGACAGTAAATAGCCTGCAAAAAGAAATATTAGAAGAAATAATCACACAACACTTTTTAATATTATTATATTTGCATTTATCTAAACACAGTTTTATTCTAAAAAGGTTCTGAAAATATTTCAAGCAGAATACATATCCTTAGTAAACAGGCATTTCTTTAAAACTAAATCACGAATTTAACAATAAATTCTGATCACGTCGTGGCTGCCAGAGTGGCCCATTCGGCGTTTCTTCACCCGTCTCTTTTAAGAAAGTGAATGATTGCTGGGACAAAATCATTGTTAAACTTCCGACAGGTAAGATAATTTGACCGATGCACGGGCGCATTCATCCAAGCTGGCAAACCAACAGAAAGTTATCGAATTTAAAGGAACGCCTTCCTATTTGATGAAGCAAGACGCGTTTGTAGTATAAAATACGGTTTTCGCTTATACAATATTCATTATGTTTGGCTTTGATTAGGATTAATTTTCTATATAGTTAAATACGATGTCGGTTTTTGAGGGTTATTTTTACTTGTATAGGGGTTAATAATGCCGGTGGCATATGATATGGCATATGATGCAAGTTTATTAAAAACTTATGGTAAATGTGCTTCATGGCTACGATATTCTCGCAGAAATCCCACTGGGGAGAAGGGAATCTTGAAATTACAAAAATTGTCCGTTGTTACAAAAAAAATTGTTTCCCTAAAAGGCGTAAAAATAATGTCTAATCCATTCGGCCCGATGTAATTTCTTCTATTACCAAATATATATTTTTTTAAACATTCTCGGGCCAGATTGAAGAGCACTAAATTATATCTTTTTATGCAAATTGTTACAAAGTATCATGCTTAAATAAAAAATTGAGCGAGTTTGCTAGTACTCGAAACACTTATGTGTAAACATATCCTATAGCGACATCATCGACATGCAAATCTAATGCCACCTTAGGCCGCGTGACGCCTGAATATAGGCAACCACTTATTTGGAATTGGTTGCCTATATTCTGGCGTTAGAAATAACACGTTTTACACTAACCGTTACTTACAGACAGCCTGCAAAACATGTTCCCGTCACAGATACCGCCCGACGTGCGTTGTTTAATGTTTACATTTGTAACGTTTGCATTAGAATGTCTAATATTACACTTCACGCGTAGTCCTCCGCTCGCTTCGCTCGCTACAGGGGCGCAACGAACAAAAACTAACCAAAACTACCCCAAGGCATGCCCAAAATCAAGAAAAAAAATTAATGCGAGCGAAATCGCGGGTAAAAGCTAAAAGTGTCCTATGTCCTTTACTATACTCTTGAAATTATCTGTACAAAATTTAATGATGATCGGTTAAGTAGTTTACGCGTGGAAAATAGGATTAAAACTACACATTCCGTCCCCACATTTCCGTCCCCATATTTCCGTCTCATTTCCGAGATTTACCCTCATACTGCCGCGTCAGATGTTTACACATCAATAATATGTTGTGTAACTGAAGAGTTTATGCGTTTCGTTACTTTTAATTGCCCCCCTTCACGGCTTAAGATTAGCATTGTTCTAAATTTTATTGTCTTCTCTGATTTTTTATCTCGATCGCTTTATGCAAACTAGCACGGCTATAATCAAATTATGCTTCTTACACTGCATCATATTAACTAAGTGTTACAATGAAAGTTGTATCTTATGAATACGTGGAAAGGATTTTGAAGACTTTTACCTTTGTGCCAGTAACCAAGAAAAATCTGATAAATAGCGTGCTACCTATTTGCGTGTCGAAGCTGTTTTATTAAATTCAATAATTAATTATGTTTGGTTTGGAACCTTCGGCGAAATGCACTAAAACAGAGTCTCGTTCACAATACCGAAAGAGAATTTCTGCACTCCACGCGCGTTCGCTAACCATGTTAGCATCATCAGGAGAGAAACATGTTAGAACAAGTTACATATAGCTACAATGGCTCAAAGCATAGAACGATTCAGATGAAACCGACAGATGTAAATTACACGAATGAGAAAAATTTGCTGGATTCTATTTTTGAGAATATTAAAGTTGCTGGTAAATAAAAATTAAAAGTTGGCAATATTGTTCGAATAGGTAAATATAAATATGTTTTCCGAAAAGGATATACACCGAATTGGTCTCCTTAGTTGTTTAAAATATATGAAGTAAAAATCATACATTCTGCAACATATATATTAGAAAAGGACATCCTACAATTTGATATTTTTTATGAAGAAGAAATACAGAAAACTAAACAGCCTGATGTTTTCTTAATAAAACAAGTGTTACGAAAGAAGGGAAATAAACTCCTTGTAAACTGGCTTCGGTACTGTGAATAAAACTCTGTTTTTAGTCAAATAAATAATTATATGTGCCGTATATGATGCAGTAGACATCGCAATGTGCTTTAATTGTTGTGGTTTTAATCATCTTGATAAAAAATGTGATAAGGAGGCAGTGTGTGCCAACCTCATCAGATAAATTAATGTAATGTTGTAATAAAAGAAGAGATATGTGTAAATTGTAAGTATGCTGTTGAAAACCTTAAGATAAGACATGTTGATTTTCGTCATAATACTAATTCTAGCTAAGAGGATATCAACATTTTTAGGATCCAATAATCTCTTATCAAACTCCCAGCACGGTTTTAGGCATAACAGCTCAGCAATGTCAGCCTTACTAAGTATTCTTGACGTAATTTATAGACAACTAGATAAAAACAACAAAGTGGTAGCTCTCTTTGTGGATCTGTCAAAAGCTTTTGACTGTGATGACCATGAAATTCTATTAAACAAATTTGAAAGTTATGGATTACGTGGAAAATGCATCTGCATCTGAACAATAGAAAGCAGTTTGTTAACTATGTTGGTGAAAATTCTGATAAACTTGTAATTGATGTTTGTGTTCCACAGCGCAGTGTTTTGGGCCCGTTATTAATTTTACAATATTGTAATGATCTAGATCAATATCTCTCTATATCTCACTGCGAATTCGCAGATGATATGACAATGGTAGCTTACAACAAAGACCAAGTGGATGTAAGTGATCAGCTAAACAACAATTTATCGGCAATATATAATTATCTTAGTAGAATTCACTTAAAAATTAACCAAGAAAAAACGCATATCTTACAATTTCACCCACTTACTGCCAGTTATACGACTAGCCCTGCAATTAGGCTAAATGATAAAACAATTCAAGAAGTAACAAGTTTAAAACTACTGGGAATACACATAGACATATCACTTTCATGGCGGGATCATGTAACTTATTTTTGTAAAAAATGTGCAAGTACTTGTTTTTCACTAAGGAGACTTTGTGCTATCACTAGCAAAGATATCACAAGGACTTTTTATTACTCAAATTTTGAATCGGTTATAAGATATGGAATTATTTCGTATGGACACTATTCAGCAGCAAACAGAGTATTTATAGTGCAAAAAAGAGCCATACATACATTGTATGTTTTGTTTAAAATACAGAGAGTCTTGTAAACAAATTTTTATCAGAGAAGAAATTCTCACTTTCCCTTGTATTTATATATTAGACATGTTAAAGTTTGTGACAGAATATCTCCAATTTTAAACTGCAGTACGAGTATCACAATTATAATACTCGCCATGGCCAAAATTTGCAATACGACTTAGACAGATTAGACCTTTACAAATCAAGCCCTTACTATGTGGGGGCTAAATTATATAACAACCTACCTAGTGGTATAAAAAATTTTACTATTAACAAATTTGCTTCCCATGTCAAGAAGTTGTTAGTGTCCAATGCTTTTTATTCTGTAAACGAATTTTTGTCCCATGTATTTAATTAAGTTTTTGTAATTTTAACTTTGGACAGTAAGTGTTCTTTAGACGTACCCTATTTCCTGAATTGTGAACATTATGGGTTCATAAATGTTTTTATTTTTATTTTTTTTTTATTGTTGTATATTCACTTAAAATTTTTTGATGGTCTTGATGGCCACTTATAAATATTTAATAATACCCACATGTAAGTTATTATTATAGGTTGAAAAGGTCTTATTAACGTTCTCGTTAACGTGCTATAATCACAATAAAGGTTTTCAAAAAGTTGCAATGGGATTAAAAGAGCGGGAGAGCATCGAAAGCCATAGGAACTGCTGAATAAAGTTTTTACTGAGGCTTATCAAAAGAACGGGTTGGAAAACTCATGAAAGAGGAAACACAATCTTGTGAAACGAAAAGTTTAAAAGCTACGTGCTATGGTGAGAAAGCTGTTAGATAAAGCTAACATGTATCCTGGCTGCCATCTGCACTAAAGTCATACAATAAAATCCCACATAGACCCTTTGAGAAGATTTCGCGGCAAGGTGAATCAGTGACGGCTGGTGAACTTGAAGCATGGCACGAGAAATAATATAGTTAAAAAATTTTAAGGTGTCACGCCCAAATTTTTACCCATAAGTCGTTCCAAGAACACACCTGAGGTAAACGTATTTTGAAGACACATTTGCAATGTTACCAAAATTGCATTGTAAATAAAAAAACGGGCTGATACTTCCAAATATAAATCTGAAATATTACTAAAAGAGAAAATATTGCCTTCAACGTTTTTGTTATTATATATTTTCTGTTTACCAAATAAAGTAATATTTACGTCCTCTCTAGTATGTATGTATTATACTTGTTTATTGTGTTTGTTGTTTTGAGAGAATGGAGATAGCAATTGTGATAAGCTGTCTGTATAGCTTATGCTAATCAAGGAATTTTAGGTAGGTAAACTTAATTTCGCTACTAAATAAAATACACATACTTTTTTAATATTTTTATAATACAACATAAGTGTACTGTACTGTGTAAATATAACAAAACAAACAATTTGAGTATTCATGTCATGGTAGGAAGGCGAAGTATGTCATAATCGAGAATATAATGTCATAGTTGGGAATATGTTATAATCGTGGTTCTAATCAAAAATTTGAAATAATCGAGTCTTAATAACCGGGAATTTATCACTCTCATCAAGGTATACAAGTCAATATACCTAAAAGTTAATCTACGTAAATCAGATAATCAAAGCACTTATTTTGTGTAGAGGAAAAACTTTTCCTTGTATATTAAGTTAATTCGCCTATCTTTTAGAATAGCAAATTTGCCAGTTTTGTCATCATAAAATGCCATCATTTTCACTCGGAGTGACCAAAATAATGACAATGCAGAAAGTCTGTCCTTTCAACGTTATATTCCTTAAACAAGTTTTTATTCGTTTTAAAAAAGAAAAGTCCCGTTCAGCTTGAACACTAGTATTAGGGATTATTAGAATTAGTGTCGCAAGTTTATGAACTTCAGTATATAGGGACCAGTTCAGATTTATTTATCAATTTAGAGTTCTGGAAATATCAATGCTGTGAGACTGTTCGACTTGATAAATAATACTCGCATCGTTATTCAGGCGATCTATATAAAAAACTTGTGGATAAGTTTTCTCAAGAGATTTAATTAAGGTAGAAGGGAATTCACTAACATATTCTCTGTAATTGTTTTTATTGAGAAGCTTGAGAAAATCTAATTTATTTAAATCTTGAAATCTTATGTTTAGTTGAAACCCCCCCACGTAGTCAAAAAGCTGATAACAAAAATTATCGTCGTTAAATACATCAGAATCTCTCATATTGGAGAAATTTCTGTTTGTTGGCAAACAAGTCAGAGATTTTACTTTTTCATGAAGCATTTCATAGGGCTGTTCCATACGGATCTGTTGTAGTCGATCATAATAGATGAACATCATGGTTACTTTCCTTAAATGCAAAACTTAAGGACGCAAATTAATTTTTGCTATCCTAACTATCTGAATCAAATTCAGTATTTTCAATTATATGTATCTTCATATGCTAATGTAATTCCCTTCCAATTAGCTGTGATCAAAATATTATTTTAGATCGGGTGTACCACCTGGTGTCGTTTGCATGGGGTGTCTTGTTTTGATAAATCATGTAAGATGGCATAAAATACCCTTATTTCTATAATTCCGGTAGGTCCTGCCTGAGGAGCAACCGCTTTAATTCTGGAGACCGATAGATTTCCCAGGACATCCTTTTCCCCCTAAATACAAACTACAGCTATTTAAGAATCGTGCCAATCAACATATTCGGACACACGCCGCTCGTCGAGTGGCCTAGAATTTCCAATTAGTGTGTGTGCCATAAAAAAAATTCACAGCCCTTTACAAAGATGCAACCGAGGGAGACATTGAAAATGCCGAATCAGAATACAACGCTTACTAAATTTGAGATCTGAGAAAAGTCATAATTGTGTTGATAGTATTAGTTGATATAAGTTTGGGTTAGATCAGTTTAGATTACGTAGGTTTAGTTTACCAAATAGTTCACAAAAATGCATATTACTTCAAGTGTCGTCGTTTCTTACAATTTATAACTTTAAGTGTGGTTGTAAAAAGCAAAATAACATTTGCATTCGATTCGTTTCTCATTCCCTGATCTAACGATATGCAACACTACTAGTCTGTCGTGAGAAACTACAAGTCACCCTCACACACTCCTAACACAATTTAATGTAAAAAATTACTCTTGGCAGATTATGTAAGTTTAGTTTACAAAATATACCACATAAATACATATTACTTCAAGTTTCCTTCGTTTTTACAGTTTATAACATTAGGGTAGGTTGTAAAAACAAAAAAAAATTGCATTCGATTCGTCTCAGTCCCCGATCTAAAGCGGTTAGTTTCACTTAGTATATACATATTTTAACCATTTGAGTGAATTCCGATCATTTATACTCAATTTTAAAAGATTTGGTTAGTTCTGGTTAGTTGTCGAATCAACTTTCGGTTAGTTTAACTTATTCTCAACCTAATTTAGTCACTTGAGTCGGCTCCGATACGTCATAATTAATTTTAATAGATTTAGTTAGCTCCGGTTAGTCGTGTAATCAACTTTCGGTTAGTTTCACTTAGTCTCAACTTATTTTAGTTATTGGGACCGGTTCTGATACCTTATGATCAATTTTAATGGGTTTAGTTAGTTTTCGTTAGTCGTTCAATCAACTTTAAATTAGTTTCACATAGTCTCAAATTATTTTAATCATTTAAGTCGGTTCCGATACGTCATACCCAATATCCAAAGATTTAATTAGTTTTGGTTAGTCGTCTAATCAACTTTCGGTTCGTTTTACCTAGTATCAACTTCTTTTAGTCATTTGAACTGGTTACGATACGTTATAATCAATTTTAATGGATTTGGTTAGTTCTGGTTAGTCGTCGATTCAACTTTCGGATAGTTTAATTTATTCTCAACCTAATTAAGTCATTTGAGTCGGCTCCGATACGTTATAATCAATTCTAATGGATTTGGTAAGTTCTGGTCAGTCGTGTAATCAACTTACGGTTAGTTTAACTTATTTTACTAATTTGAGCCGGTTCCAATACGTTATAACCAATTTTAATAGATTTGGTTAGTTTTGGTTAGTCGTCCAATCAACTTTCGACTGGTTTCACTTAGTCTCAACTTATTTTAGTCACTTGGGCTGGATCCAATACGTTGTAATTAATTTTAATGGCTTTGGTTAGGTTTCGTTAGTCGTTCAATCAACTTTCGGTTAGTTTCACTTTGTCTCAAATTGCTTTAATCATTTAAGTCGGTTCCAATACGTTATAATAAATTTCTAAAGATTTGGTTAGTTTTGGTTAGTCGTCTAATCAACTTTCGGTTCGCTTCACCTAGTATCATCTTATTTTAGTCATTTGATCTGGTTACGATACGTTATAATCAATTTGAATAGATTTGGTTAGTTCTGGTTACTCGCCGAATCAACTTTCGGCATAGCCTAAAGAAAACTATAGCTGCGACACTTATGCGCGGCACCTTTGAGAAGCGAGGACCAACTTTATCACTATGTAGTGGGGAGGAAATAAATAAATCTAACTTGACGTCAACCCCCCGGCAATCATTAGTGAAGTGAGCCGTACTAAAATTTTTTGGGACGTTATATACTAAAATTGTTACTCTTCCCTATTATTTTATTTAAACTTTCATCACAAAATATATGATTTATAAAATACTGTTTATTTCGAGTAGAGAATAACCATTTTTTCGATCCAAAAAGCTGCATAAAGAGAGCCGGATATTCATTTAAACATTACACCTGACAGAAATAGTTAAAAATGTATTTGAAGTGAAATTAAGATTGGCGAATGTAGATTACTTGTAGTAAGTACAGCATTCTTGAATGCTGAATATATCTATAATAGAATATAAGCTCCAAGTTAATCTTTAAATATCAACAAGATCTATACACAACAAAAGTTTTTTTATATGAGATTTTATTTTGCACAAGTAGTTACGGTTTAAGACGAAGATCTGCAATAATAATTTTGAAAAATTTGATTTATCTAGTTGTTCTCTTCTAAGCTAAAAAAATATCTTATATAAGTACATAATTTTGTTTTATATAGATTCTTAGCAACCTGCACAATTTTATAAACGTATTATGTAGGATTTTGCATATTTTTTCGTAACAGCTTTTTCATTTTATTCGCTAGATAAAAATATTGCCAAGATGGTGAAATGAAAGTAAATTTTTGATCTGGCTATAGTTCACCAACTAGTTTATGCATGAAGTGCACAATTACGCTAAATCGGAGCAACCTGTACCGTGCGTTCAATTTATCTTGATAACATTTTGATTCGCTGTAACTTTTTTGTTTTTAAAGATATCAAGTTAAACAAAAAGGCAAAATGTAGGGTTGGTAGCCAAATTTTTTTCTACGTTACATATAAAATAAAACACTAACGATTTTCTGACATATCAGCCAACTCTATATTTTTTTAAATGGAACACCCTGTATATTACTACATTTTTGGAATCTCTAGAGAAGTCTAAACACATTTCGTGTATAATATCTTATACCTATCTTTCTTTAGGTATTTACGAAATATTGACAGTTGAAAGTCGTGCATTTTGACATTTTGATAGGTTTTAAAATCTAAACCGCATGAGAGCAAAGAAAACGGTTTGCATATGCCTGTCTTAGGTTTTTATGAGCTATCAAATGACAGTAACTTTGAATTTAACCCGCGAATAAAATTGGCCGGAACTTTTAAACCTCCGGTTAAATTGAAAGCCACTGTCATTCGATAGCTTATGAAAACCTAAGATAGAGATGTGCAAACCGTTTTCTTTGATCTCGTCCGGTTTAGAGCCTGTCAAAATGCCCGACTTTCAACTGTCAATATTTCGTAAACAGCTAAAGATTGGTATAGGATATTATACACGACATGTGTTTTGATTTCACTAGAGAGGCCAAAAATGTAGTAATATACAGGGTGTTCTATTTAAAAAATATATAAAGTAGGCTTTTATAAGTCAGAAAATTATTGGTGTTTGTTTTATATGTAATCTAGAAAAAACTTGGCTACCAATCCTACATTTTGCTTTTTTGTTTACCTTGGTATCTTTAAAACCAAAAAAGGTACAGCGAATCAAAATGATATCAGGGTGCTGATCAAATCTGAAATAATGGATATATGTAGATAACGATCGACTTTTACGAAAAACAACCAGCAAAAACAATGTTTTTGAGACTTTCGCCTTTATGGTAGAATACGAACTGTTTATTGTCAAACGAAATGATTTGCACTTTCTTATCTTCCACATAACCACAACCTGGAAAATACTCCCCACCAAACCGAAAATTTCGTATATTTAGATAATTACTAAATAACTAAGATAAGAAAATACAAATCGTTTTGCGCTAAGTTAAACAGATCAAATTCTTTAAATGGAAAGGAGGCTATTCGACATGCTAGATGAAATTTATCTAGAATTTTTAGAAGAATTCGAAAATCGGAAAATATGTCCCGCTCTTTTGAGACCTTTTATATTGAAATATAATTCAATTATATTGTCAAACTGAAATCAACATGGCTAAATGATGAAATGGTTGTAAGACTAATAAAAAAATTAAAAACATGTTATTTCTATAAAATGTGTATACATATGAAGGGTACAGGGGAAAAATGATTCAAGCGCCATTTCCATAGGAAACTTTTTTATTATTGACTTCACAGAAAATTTTATTCTTGATAAAAGTTGGTGTTTGAAAAAAAACTAATTTTGACAATGCTAAATTAAAGATAAGTTATACAGGGTACTGAATAAATACAAAAATGGTGGTTAAAAAATAAAAAACTTTGGCATATCAGAAAACCTTCTACAGAAAAATAAAGCTTGTATTAAGATGAAAATAAAAGTCAAATACCATTTTTTCCAAAAGTGCACCGTTGCGGAGAAAATCTATTTCAATTACTGAAAAAACCCGCTTTTTCTTAATTTTGTCCTTATTTTTTTCAGCAACGATGCACTTTTGGAAAAAATGGTATTTGACTTTTATTTTTACGTTAATAGGAGCTTTATTTTTCCAGTAGAAGCTTTTCCGATATTCCTAAGTTTTTGTTTTTTTAACCACCATTTTTGTACTTTTTAAGTACTCTGTAATACTTAGACTTAATTTAACATTGTCAAAATTAGTTTTTTTCCAAGTACCAACTTTTATCAAGAATAAAATTTTCTGTGAAATGAATAATAAAAGTTTCCTATGGAAATGGCGCTTAGATCGTTTTTCCCCTGTACCCTTCGTATATATTTTATGAATGTTTCCATATTATTAATTTTCGACTATTTTTGGGCACTTTAAATTTTGTAACCTATTATGATACGTTTTAGTCCGTTTTGGTGCTTTTTAGTTTGGGTTAGTTCAATCAGCTTTCGTTTAGTTTTAATTTATTTTAGTCATTTGAACCCGGTTCCGATACATTATAACCAATTTTAATATTTTTGGTTAGTTTTGGTTAGCCGCCAAAACTGGGTCGTTCAATCAACTATCGATTACTTTCGGTTCCGATACGTTATTACCAATTTTAGTGTTTAGGATAGTCGCCAAAATTGAATTGATATGGGTTAGTTTTAACTTACTTAATATTATTTTTAAACTATTCCGATACGTTTTAGCCCGTTTTGGTACTTTTAATTACTTTTGGTTTGTTTTGGTTAGTCTTTCAATCAAATTTTGGTTACTTTCAATTTATTTTAGTTATTGAATTAATTCAAGTTAGTCGTCAAAATTCGCTTAATTTTGGTTAGTTTCAACTTATTTTAATATTTTTAATCTGTTACGATACCTTTTAGCCCTTTTTGATGCTATTGGTTAGTTTTGGTTAGTCGTTCAATCGACTTTCGGTTAATTTCAGTTAGTTTTAATTTAGTTTACTAATTTGAATCGGTTCGCGTACGTTATAACCAATTTAAATGTTTTTAATTAATTTAGGTTAGTCGCCAAAATTCGGTTAATTTGGGTTAGTTTCAACTTACTTTAATAATTTTAATCTGTTACGATATGTTTTAGCCCTTTTGGTGCTTTTGGTTACTTTTGGTTAGTCGTTCAATCGACTTTCGGTTAATTTCAGTTAGTTTCAATTTATTTTAGTCATTGGAACCGGTCCGATACGTTATAACCAATTTGAAAGTATTTGATTACTTTCGGTTAGTCGCCAAAATTCGGCTAATTTGGGTTAGTTTTAACTTACTTTCGTTTAATCAACTTTCGGTTAATTTAAGTTAGTTTTAATTTATTTTAGTCATTGGAACCGGTTCCGATACGTTATAACCAATTTTAATGTCTTTGGTTACTTGCCAATATTCGGTTAATATGGGTTAGTTTTAATTTACTTTAACATTTTTAATCTGTTCCGATACGTTTCAGTCCGTTTTTGTGCTATTAGTTACATCTGGTTTGTCATTCAATCAACTTTCGGTTACTTTCAGTTAGTTCCAATTTATTTTAGTCATTTGAATATTTTGAATCGGTTCCTATACGTTATAAGCAAATTTAATATTTTTGGTTAGTCGTTTAAATTCCTTTCGTTTTGGTTAGTTTTAACTTACTTTAATTTTTGCAACCTATTACGATAGGTACGTTTTAGCCTGTTTTGGAGCTTATGGTTACTTTTGGCTAGCTTTGGTTAGTCGTTCAATTAACTTTCGGTTAGTTCCAATTTATTTTAGTCATTTAAACCGATTCCGATACCTTATGATCAAATTTAAGTTTAAATAAACAAACTAACTAGCTGCATAATTCTGCCGTTCTTTTCCCATTTTAACACATAAACCTTAACTTATTTATATAACATGCAAACAAAACAATATATACGCATAACGTCTATTTACCCAAACAACGAATCTTTTTCTATTTTAATTCCTATGAAAATTTATTGCACTCCGGCCCAGGTAAGCGCGTATGATTGGCATCGAGTTCCAACTGCGTGGTGTCCTCCCTTCACTGAGCTTCACGGAGAAAATTTGATTCCGTACCCCACTAAACGAGCCGAGTGTCGCGGCTATAGTTTTCTTTAGGCTATGCTTTCGGTTTGTTTAACTTATTCTCAATTCAATTTCATCATTTTAGTCGGCTCAGATAACGTTATAATCAATTGTAAGTGATTTGGTTAGTTCCGGTTGGTGGTGTAATCAACTTTCGGTAAGTTTCACTTAGTCTCAACGTATTTTACTAATTTGAGTCGGTTCCGATAAGTTATAAGTAATTTTAATAGTTTTGGTTAGTCGTCCAATTAATTTTGGTTAGTTTCACTTAGTCTCAAGTTATTTTAGCGACATGAACCGATTCCGATACGTTATGATTAATTTTAATAGATTTGGTTAGTCGTCCAATTAACTTTCGGTTAGTTTCAACCTATTTTAGTCATTTGAACCAGTTCCGATACGTTATAATCAATTTTAATAGATAAGGTTAGTTTTGGTTAGTCCTCAAATCAACTTTCGGTTAGTTTCACTTAGTCTCAACTTATTTTAGTCATCTGAACCTGTTACGATACGTTATAATCAATTTTAATAGTTTTGGCTAGTCGCCAAATCAACTTTCAGTTAGTTTCACTTAGTCTCAACTTATTTTAGTCATTTGAACCGGTTCCGATACGGTACAATCAATTATTATAAATTTGGTTAGTCTATCAATCAACTTTCGGTTAGTTTCCTAAGTCTCAACTTATTTTACTTATTTGACCTGGTTCCAATACGTTATAATCAATTTTTCATAAACCGTGTCGTGACGTTCACGGAAATTTTCCGTGTCGTGACGTGACCTTAAAGAATCACTCATGAAACCGGAGAAATATGCCTTCGAACCTTCTCCGATACGTTATAATCAAATTTAATGTTTTTTGTTGGTCGCCAAAATTCGGTTCGTGTTGGTTAGTTTTAATTTACTTCAATTTGTGTAACCTATTGGTAGGCATTTTAACCCGTTTTGGTGCTTTTGATTACTTTTGGTCAGTTATTCAATTAACCTTCGGTTAGTTTCAGTTAGTTTTAATTTATTTTAGTCCTACTCCGATTAATTTTGGCTGGTCGCCAAAATTTGGTTAAAGGCTAATTTGAACTTACTTTATTATTTTTATCTATCTATCTGTTCCGATACGTTTTAGCTATTTTTGGTGCTTTTGGTTAGTCGTTAGATAGTTTTATTTTATTTTAGCCATTTGAACCGGTTCCGATACTTTATATCCAATTTTAATGTTTTTGGTTAGTTTTGGTTAGTCGCCAAAATTCGGTTAATTTGGGTTAGTTTTGACTATTGTTAATATTTTTAATCTGTTCCGATACGTTTTAGCCCTTTTTGGTGCTTTTTGTAGCTTTTGGTTAGGTTTGATTAGTCGTTCAATGAACTTTCGGTTAATTCCAGTTAGTTTTAATTTATATTATACTTTTAAACCAACTTACTTTAATTTGTTAAACTGTTCCGATGCGCTTTGTCTGTTGTTTTGTACTCTAGCTGTATATTTTGTACTCTAGCTCTAGCTTTATCAACAAATTGTGTGTGAATTTTTTTGGCAATAAAGCATTATTATTATTATTATTATTATTATTATTATCATTATTATTATTATTATTATTATTATTATTATTATTATTATTATTATAATTATTATTATTACCCCTTTTTGGTGCTTTTGGTTAGTTTTGGTTAATCGCCAAAATTCGGTTCGTTCTGGTTAGTTTAACTCACTTTATTTTTTCTAATCTGTTTCGATACGTTTTAGCGATTTTGGTTAGTCGTTCAATCAACTTTCGGTTACTTTCAATTTGTTCCAATTTATTTTAGTAATTTGAACTGTATCCGATACGTTATAACCAATAATGTTTTTGGTTAGTTTTGGTTAGTCGCCAAAGTTCGGTTACTTTGAGTTAGTTTTACTTACTTTTATTTTTTGTTAATCTGTTCCGATACATTTTAACTCTTTTCGGTGCTTTTGGTTACTTTGGGTTAGTGGTTCAATCAACTTTCGGTTAGTTTCAGTTAGTTTTAATTGTTTGTCATTTGAACCGATTCCGTCCACGTAAACAAACTTTACACGATCTCTCACGCGTCTGACGCCATGTGTGGCAAATATAGCATGCACTTTTTCGTGATTTGATACCCCATAATAGGAAAACAGAAACATTTTCAATGTTAAAATCTAGCTGTGGATGTTTTAAGTGCACGAAGATTTAGTGATATTCACTGATCTTAAAAGTACATTTATTAATGCTTCCAATGCCTCAATAATGTGAGTGCAAGAAAAAAAGCACACCACAGCAGCTGTATGCATGCTACTAGGTAGAAATCTGAAAAACCGGTTCCAAATTTCCATTCTTGAAAAAACTAGCTTGGAGATCAATTAGGATATTCCTGGAAAGGAATAGCCCTACGTAGGAGCCTCAGTTAATTTCTATGGGCATTGAAGTAGATTGCTTAAAACAAAAATTATTTGGATAGGGTTTTCACTATCTAAGTTTCGTGGTTCGACGTCTATAGTACCGAGGATACAGGGTAAAATCCTAAGAAACTAGGTCAAATATTCCACTCTTTTTAAGACTACTATGAAGATAAATTAAAAACTCTCGGAAAGGGTAACCCCTAAGTAGAAGTATAGGTTCATTTCTATGGGCATCCAATTAGATTATTTAAGGCAAAATCTCTCTGTGTAAGGGTTTTACTATCTATATTACGGGGATGATTTGATGACAGTAGCGTCGAGGAACGCTCGCCTGTATCTTTTTCGGATTGAAGCTAAAGAGATCTGAATATCGTTAACTTCTGCTGTCAACAATCGCGATCATCACGGGAAAAACATTTTGTGTTTGTTCATTGAGAGGGCTGAAACAACTAATATTCAATGGGGGAAATATCATTTTATCATTTTTTGGGAGTAATAATTTTACTAGAACTTACAAGGAACTCGCATATTCATAAAATCACAGAAGAGCTCTAGGTACGTAGACCGCAATCAGCGGAGAGAATTGAAAGTCGAATATTATTATTGTACACTAACGTAGTTAGATCCATAAAAACATATAGAGGATAGATATGATGAACAAATACTATGCAGGCAGGAGCATTAAGGACGACAGTGTCCATTGTCCAAGGGTTACCTCTTCGGATGATGAAAAAGCGTTGAAATGCAAATACCATCAAGAGACCACCCGAGAAAATATTTACCAATGAGGGCAGAAAATGGACATACAGATAAAGGAGTATAACATTGGTATGTACTGAATCTCTAAGGATAGTTCTGGCTGAAGATCAACAATAATATATCTTCAATCTATTTAGATAGTCAGAACCGCATACCATCATAGCTGATCTAGCACAACATAAATGAGCTTGTTAGTGAAAATAAAGTGTCTTGGGTATCAGGGCATTAGCGCCGCCGATGCAATAAAATAGGCGATGAATTTGTTCAAATGTATCGACTCATGATAGGTCACAGCTAGAACATCTTTTTGAAAATGAATAGAGGAGAAGTTCCCACAATGGTGAATTTACATACTACGACAGAGGCTCGCCAAGCCATTTATTAGGACCTAACATCAATATGTATCAGTTCCTGAGAATAACGATCGGTCTGACCAACGGGGTCCAATACAGGTTCTATCAGGAAAACGAAGACATTGCACTACAAAACATCTGTAACTGTGAATGGGTGTAATTGTGCTAAAAACGACAATCTGCGCTGAAGAGGCTCTACTTAGATTATAGAATTTGATTAAGGTTCACATTTGGATAGAGTAGTTCAGACACAAGAAGGGTCATAACATACTTATATAAAGAAGTGACATGTATAAAGGCTGACAACTTCCTGTGCGTTTAAGTATTAGTTATGTGGCATGGCATCTATTTATATAAGCAACGTTCTTTCAAGCTGTGTCGTATCACAACACAAGACATCTGATATAATAAAATGTTATTTTCGGTGGTGTAAACAAGAATAGCGTTAAAGGGCGATGGTCAACCCAAATGACTACTCTGCCGGATTCTAGGGTCGTTTAATGGTCCCTCTCGTATACGATACATCGCAAAAGATATAAAATATGTTACACCCGCGGAATACTAATGCTTTTTAACCTGCAAGACAATACAGTTTGCCCTCATAACCTGAAAATCTCACCGGAGCGGAAGATTCGGGCTAATTTTATCGTTCCTCGGAGACCGAATGCCGTATATTTTTGTGCCTGTCATATGAGCAATACAATTTAGAATGGCATTTCATATAATGGGATAAAAGAAAATGTACGGAAGGGATATAATGTAGTTTTTTTTTTCACATTCGCCTTTCTTGTTTTTAGAGCCATGCCATGAAAAACTGCTTTTAAATATAATTAAGTAAGTGGTACCACATAAAATCAAAGCTACTTTATGGGGACTAATACAGAAATAGTATGGGATTATATGCCTTGGCTTAATTCGTAGAATGCGTCACTCATATTCTTAAACATTTCGGGAAAACTGATTTTTCTGTATTGTAATAGGAAAATTCAAAAAAATTGATTCTCCAATATATTTATCATCAAAAATATCCTAGATCACTGAAGTACACGTTGAATTCTTATAGTACTGAGATATCTTAACAAATAATAAGGAGCTACCCACTTTTCTTAGTAGAGATATTAGGTTTGCGCATCTTTGCGCATCTTCGGTATGACAAAGCTTAAAGAAAATACCACCTTTGGAGTATCTCAATGCTTTAAGATCATTCACCGTTGATGCACCCGCTTCTTTTCCCGGTCTTACTGATTTAATAAACTGTAAATGATCATCGGTACGGTACGGTATTGCTTATTCTGCTCTAGAGAAATCCTCAATTTTTTGTGACTTTAAGTGCATACAAAATTATTATAAATTCTGGTGGAGAGAGGCATAAGATAATATTCTACACGAGGACCGAATTTTCGTGAGTTAGTTTCCAACAAGAAATAAAATAAATTAGATTTACCTGAGAACAATAGTGTATCAGTGAAAAAAAGGTGCCATAAATTCCATTCGACGCCGACGCGACGTGACGAATTTGATTCCTTTATTTGATGTTTATCATTTGGTATTTATAAATATAAACGTACATGGAAGGAAATGAAACTGACGAAAATATATGTTTGGAATGTAAACAAGCATGTGAGGAAGACTACTACAAATGTGATTCATGTTTGCGAAAAATACACAAGGAGCGCGCAAAAATATCTCCATCAGAAGCAAGATGTATGCCACTTCAGAAGAGAGTCCTACTAATGATGTGAATGGAATGTAAAAAACTGGTAGCAAGAATGCCCTATATTGTGAAACTAATGGAAGATATGAAAAATGATATTGACTTGCTAAAATCTAATAGTAAACTAAACAACACATATGCGAATGTGCTACAAAATATGTCAAATGTTAAGGAGAACAACATAAAAACAGACATACATACAATAGTTATCAAACCTAAGGTACCACAAAAAATTGAGAAAAGCAGGAAGGATGTTAAGATGAAATTAATCCCAACAAAAATAAATATTGGGATAAGAAACATAATAGAAACAGAGAAGGAAACCTTGTGTTGAAGTGCGGCTCTGAGCAAGAAATACAAGACTCAAGAAAGAAGTTGAGCTTAAGTTAGGGGGAAAATATGAAATTGAACTGTCCACAAAATTAACTCCAAAAATAAAAATTGCTGGCTATACAGGAATCAATAATTGGATAGATCAAGATGAACATATAAAGGTGACATTTATATGAAATACCAAAAATAAACCCAACTCTACAATGTATGCAGAATGCACAGGTAGTCTATATCAGAAGTTTTTAAACTATGGAAAAATGTATAGTGATTGGCAACGTCTACCCGTTTACGAGGACCTCACTATCTCAAGATGTTATAAATGGCAGGGATTTAATCATAAAAGTGGAAAATGTACAAAAGATCAAATATGTGGTAACTGTACTGAAGATCACAATACTGAATGTAAGAAACAAACAAAAAAATGTATAAACTGTACAACAGCCAATAACGGGTACAAACTTCAGTATAATACTGAACACAGTGCATTTTATGAGAATTGTCCGGTTTTAAAATTCCATGTGGGGCTAAGAAAAAATAAAATTGATTAGTTAATATAATCAATGGTCAATCACCTGCAAGTTGAGATACTGACATCATTAATGAAGAAGAAGATTTCAATAGTGGTAAGGTGGACAGTGAAAAGGTTAATAATCTAATAAATAATAAAAATCATTTTTTTAAAATAATGCACACAAACATAAGAGTAGTAAACATGAACATTGATAATTTACTTACTTTTATTGAATCATATAAATTACAAAACTTTGATGTTATCGCTCTAAGTGAAACATTTCAACTTGTATCAACCGATAATTGTAATATACCAGGGTATCAACTTTTTTATAATGAGGCAAGGTACAACAAAAATGATGGTGTTATGATCTTGGTTAAGAGTGGATTTCAGATTGATTTCTCGAGTGTTCAGTTATATAATTCAAAAGTAACAATGAGTAGATTAATCCTTGAAAGAAATAATATATCGGGGATAACTGTGATCTACAAGCCACCGCCTATTTTACAAACAACTTTTATTGATGATTTATATTCATTCATGGAATCCGCAGCAACTTGTAATATTGAGATACTGTTAGGTGATATTGATATAAATATTTTAAATAACAAAGACAATAATGCGGCTAAATACTTAGCTATATTGAACTCACTTAGTTTTCAATCTTATATAAACTCTCCTACTAGATCAATATCTGAGACCTGTGTGGATCACATTTTGGCTAGGCAAAACTTTAAATTAAATAACTTGTTTATAAATTCTTGCATTCTTGAGGAGGATATCATGGATCATAGCCCATCACACTGATTGTGGGTCAAAAAGAAAAAAAGCATAAAATATACCAACAGAAAACAATAGCCAAGACTAAACTAAATATAACCAAATTAGAAAAAAAATACAGGAGGCTGACTGGCCAATTGTTGTAAATGAAAATAATCCGGAAGTATCAACAATTTTGTTTTTATCTATATATAAGGAATTATTAAATAGTTCAACAGAAGAATATACAGTGAATATTACAAGATATAACAAAATAATAAGCTGGATCACTAATGGCATAATCACATCTATTAAAATTAGAGATAAAATGAAAAAAAGATTGCTGGGTAATTATAATAATCAACTGGAGGAAGAGTACAAAAAATATCATAATTTGTTAAATATACTCATACATAAACAAAAAAATAACTATTAAAGTAGTCAAATTGAAAATAATAAGAACAACATCAAAAAACTTTATGAAATCATTAAAAAAGCCACATATGAAAACAATCAACACACTAATAAATACATTAAAATAAAACATAATTTAGACAAAAATATAGCTGATCCTCGCGTAATGGCCAATTTTTGTAATGAATATTTTAGTACCGTTGGCATTGAAATGGCAAAAACAATTCCTCCCCCTCAAACTGAGTATCATGAAAACGCACACATAATCAATTCCATTTTTCTAACACCTATTACAAGATGTGAACTAATAAAATATATAGCTTCTCTAAAAAATTATAGCTCTCCAGGCCATGATGGCATTAGGGTAGAAACAATAAAACACTCATTTAGAAATAATACATCCATTATTACATATACTTAATTTAATCTTAGAGAAAGGTATTCTGCCAACTGACTTTAAGATTTCCATAATAATATCCATACATAAATCTGGGTCAAAAACTTCTATAGGTAATTACGGGCCAATAAGTCTAATAAGTAATTTTGGAAATTATAAAAGGTAGATTGACTAATTTTCTTTAAAATAACGGTGTTCTTTCTCCGAATCAGTTTGCTTTTGTTGGTGATTATAGTACTACGGATGCTATGCATAAATATGTTACAAAGATAATTAATAATTCAAATACAGATAAAGTGAAACTTAATGATATTATAAGCGAAAAACAAAGGATTAAAATTGGTGTTGGCCAAGGGAATGTATTGGGACCACTGTCTTTTTTCTTGTTATATTAATCCATTGCTGATATTATCTAATGTAAAAGGAACGATCATCTCCTATGCTGATGATTGTTTTTGAGGATGATACTTGGGAGTGTAAAAGACCGAATCATGAACGGTCTAACAAGGGTGATAAATTGGCTGCAAAAATGTAAATTAACTTGGAATTTAGCCAAAACAAATTATGTGGCTTTCTCCCTCACTAGAGGAAATAAAACACATTTTAGTTGTATAAACATAAATAATTATTCTACACAAGAGGTATCTCACACTAATTACTTTGGAATTATTATCGACCAATTTCTTAAGTGGATGCCTCATATTGATTATATATCAGGTAAAATCCGCAAGCTGGTTCATAAGTTCTACTTTTTAAGGGTGTTCTCGGTGGAGACATGTAACATAAGGTCGTTGTCCATGTTGGAGATATGTTTATATATCCATAAACACAAAACAGTGCAACGATTTGTGGATCATGGTTATCCTACACGGGCTAATATAAATAACAGTGTTCAGATTCCTATAAGTAATAACAACCTGAATTTAAAATACATCAATTACATTGGTCCGAAAGTGTATAACAGATTGCCATTTGATGTAGGAACTTTGCTAAAATATAAGATAAAATGTGAGACCCTATGTAAAAAATTTATTTATGACAATTACTTACAACTTGAAGGACTCTTTTAACAAATTTAAAATACTGAATTGAAATTATCATGTGTAGGTCCACGAAATTATCCTTATCAGGGTTTAGATTAGGTTTTCTTTACTGTGTCGCAACTATATTGTATAAGACTCTTAAACCTTATATGTTAAATAGTTATATAAATTAGGTGATCAATGCACATACAGATGTTTTCAAATATATTTCTTGAAGAAATTTTGCATTCAATATTCTACAATATAACGAATTTTATGACAGGTTGTTTTACAGATGTATACTTAGTCTACTGGAACGTTATATTTTCTTGTTACAAATATGTCGCTCGATAACGGGATGCAGGCTGCCAATTTCCATCTGCGTGTGACCTTTTAACATTGAAAATGTTTCTGTAATCCTAGTATAGGGCCTCAAATCGTGAAAAAGTACATGCTACATTTGCCACACATGACGTCATACGCGTGAGAGGTCGTGTTAGTTTGTTCTAAACTTAAGTTTGATTATAGCCTATCGGAATCAGTTCAAATGACTAAAATCAATTGGAACTAACTGAAACTAACCGAGAGTTGATTGAACGGCTAACCAAAACTAACCAAAAGTACCAAAATGGGCTAAAACGTATCGAAATAGATTAAACATATTGAAGTAAGTCAAAACTAACCCAAACTAACCGAATTTTGGTGACAAACCAAAACTAACTAAAAACATTAAAATTGCTTATAACGTATCGGATCCGGTTCAAACAACTAAAATAAATTGGAACTAACTGAAAGTAACCGAGAGATGATTGAATGACTAACCAAAAGTAACTAAAAGCACCAAAACGGGCTAAAACGTTTCGAAATAGATCAAAAATATTGGAGTAAGTTAAAACGAACCCAAATAACCAAAACTAACCAAAAACATTAAAATTGCTTATAACTATCGGAATATACTAATGACAAATGACAAATGACTAAAATAAATTGGAACTATCTGAAAGTAACCGAAAGATGATTGAATGACCATCCAAAAGTAACTAAAAGTACCAAAAAGGGGTTAAACGTATCGAAATAGATTAAAAGTATTGAATTAAGTTAACACTAACCCAAACTAACCGAATATTTGTGACTAACTAAACTAACCAAAAACATTAAAATTGCTTATAACGTATCGGAACCGGACCAAATGACTAAAATAAATTGGAACTAACTTACCAAAAGTTGATTGAACGACTATACCAAAACTAACAAATAGTATCTGAAAGCATCAAAACGGACTAAAACCCATCGAAATAGATTAAAAATGTTGAAGTGGGTTAAAACTAACCCAAATTAGCCGCATTTTGGTGACTAACTAAAAATACTTAAATTGAATTTTAAACTAACTGAAAATAGACAAAAGTTGATTGAACAACTAACCAAAGGCACCAGAAAGGACAAAAACATATCGGAACAGATTAAAAAAAATTAATAAGGCAAGTTGTTGAAACTAACTTAAATTAACCTAATTTTGGCGACTAACTAAAGTTAACCAAAATATTAAAATTGGTTATAACATATCGGATCCGGTTCAAATGACTAAAATAAATTGAAACTAACTACACCTAACCAAAAGCTGATTTAACCAAGGCTAACCCGTATCGGAACAGATTAAGAACATTAAAATATGTAACTAACCCAAATTAACCGAATATTTTGGCGACTTACTAAAATTAACCAAAAATGTTTAAATTAGTTATATCGTATTAAAACCGGTTCAAATGCCTCAAATAAATTGGAGCTTAATGAAAAAAAAACGAAAATTGATTGAATAACTAACCAAAAGTAACTAAAAGCACCAAAACGGGCTCAAACGTATCGAAATAGGTTAAAAATATTGAAGTCTAAGTCGAATTAACCTTATTTTGGTCACTAACCCAAAATATCCAAAAACACTAAAATTAGTTATAACGTATCGGAAGCGGTTCAAATGACTAAAATAAGTTAAAACTAACTGAAATTAGCCGAAAGTTGGGTGAACGACTAGGCAAAACTAACCAAAAGTAAGCAAAATGGGCTAGAACATATCGGACCAGATTAAATATATTAAGGTAAGTTGAAACAAAATTAAATTAACCGAATTTTGCCAACTAACTAAAATTGACCAAAAACATTTAAATTGGTTTAACTAAAACAGAGTTTTATCCACAATACCGAAACAGAATTTTTGCACTCGACGCGCGTTTCGCTAACCATGTTAGCATCATCAGGAGATGATTAAAACTAAAATTAAAATCTACCTAACTCTCTTTTATACTACTGTTTGCTTAATCAAGCGGAGCTAAAAAGAACCAATCCTAGAATCCCACTAGTCACGCTTGATCAACCAATACAATGGACTATACGGAAGAGGCCCTCTATCTCTATTTGAACTATTCTTACATTTAATAATTTCTATACTTTCATATGCGTCTGATAATTTGCTATCAGTTATATTATGAATTAATTTTAAATTAAAAAAAAATAAAATAAAATAAAATTAAAAAAAAAAGAAAAAAATTATTCATAATATAACTGATAGGAGATTATTAGAAGCATATGAAAGTATAGAAATTATTAAATGTAAGAATAGTTTAAATAGAGATAGAGGGCCTATTCCGTATAGTCCATTGTATTGGTTGATCAAGCGTGACAAGTGGGATTCCAGGATTGGCTCTTTTTAGTTCCGCTTGATTAAGCAAACAGTCGTATAAAAGAGAGTTAGGTAGATTTTAATTTTAGTTTTAATCATCTCCTGATGATGCTAACATGGTCGGCGAAACGCGCGTCGAGTGCAAAAATTCTGTTTCGGTATTGTGGATAAAACTCTGTTTTAGTGCATGTTGCCTAAGGTTCCAAACCACAACGTAATTTAAATTGGTTATAACGTATCGGAACCGGATCAAATTAATTTAAAACTATCTGAAAGCTGATTGAATGATTAACCAAAATTGATTACCAGTAACCCAAAGCACCAAAACGGGCTAAAACGTATCGGAATAGGTTGAGAAAATTAAAGTAAGTTGAGTTGAGTAAGTCAAAACGAACCGAGTTTTTGCGACTAACCAAAAAGATTAAATTTCGTTATAACGTATCAGAGACGGTTCAAATAACTAAAATAAATTGGAACTAACTGAAACTAACGGAAAGTTGATTGAACGACTAACCAAAAGTAACTGAAAATTACCACAAAGCACCACAATGAGCTAAAGCGAATCAGAACCGGTTAAACATATTACAGTAACATTATGGCTAATTACATATTATTAGAGCTTCATATCTAAAAGTGAAGGGTAACTTTTTAGGTCTTCTAATCTGCACCTTTTTTTATTTATTTTGTTTTAATTATTATGACAATATTTAATATTATTTGGTAATAGTGCATTTCTTTAATTATATGTATTATAAACACTTGTGCTTTGTTTTTATTTTTTTAAATTCTGCTTTTAGAACCTATTTTAATTTCAACACAAATCACATCCATTCATCATTCTCAATGTCCACCCCTTTGCGAAGGACTGCGAATTTTTGAATTACAGATATACCACTCTCTAAGGCAAAGATTAATATACCATTTGGTAGGTTTGTGTTTCGATTTTTGAGGCCTCAGCCCTCACTCCATAATATGATTTAAGTTTCCTCAGTGCTTCTTCAAGAAATGAACAATAATACTGGTAAACTCGTTACTTGTCAACCCATTTTTAGATTTATTCCGTAAGCAGCAGAAAACTTTTTGGCATTTAATATCATATATTGTGAAATTATGCGCAGTGAGTTTTGTTTTATAAGTGAGGAAACATTTGATTACGGACAAAGCAAAACCGATTGGAGATCCATGGTAAATACAACATTCTGTAATTGCTTTTCTTCATTGTCTTTTCAGCTCTTGCTTTATCGTTAAATTTGATACGTTCGTTATATACATCTTCCGAAATGTTTTCTATTTGAAATGGCACGCAAGTGTCGCAAAGATCCTTCTTTAATCTACATAGACAGTTTATTTTTTTGAAATTCTTTGCTAGAAGTGGCTATTGATACGGCTTTTTGGTTCTGATTTACGCAAAAATCGGATTTGAAAAATTTGTACAATGGACTTTTGCTAGTCCACATCGTTCCACGTAAAAGTTTTGAGGATCTGGCTCTTCAATAGTACGACTCCAATTTTGGAAGAGTTTCGAAGAATCTTTGAAACCCTTTCACACCATTGTTTATGCCAGAATTCTGATAATTTTGCACAGCCACGACATTCTCTTCTACTCCGCTCTTCGCCCAATTTTTATGACCCATTCTTTTTCGCAAAGTTTATTTAGAAACATCGTTTTACAAATTCTTATACTGAAGGATCCTAAAAAGAATGCGTTCGAATGTTTATTCTCGTCACTTTATTGAGGCCCGTTTTCTAGATGTTCTCTGTATACATACATGGTTTCTTACAAACATCGCCTTTTCAGACCATGGACATTGTCAAAACTCTTCGAAAATTCTTCTTTCATCTCCTACATTAGGGCGGATTTTTTATTTCGACATAACTTACAATTGCAACTTCCTTTTATGAATCTTGGTTCTATTAATAAGTCGTACCTCCATTTTCCATTCTCTGTTTTCTATTCTTTACAAGACTTTCCCTATTCTCTATCTAAACAAACTATTTTTGTTCTTTTGCCATCCATTCTTGTTCATTTCGTATTTTATGGACCGCTTCTTTTTGGGGCTTTCATCTTGAGGATCATCTGCATTTATTACGTTATTTTGCAAACCGAAATGTTTTTAGATGTTCAGAACCGTCAGAAACTTCTGAATTTAGTTGAATATCGGGGTCGTTTTTGTTATCACCTGTGGCCATGTGTTCATTATCCGTTTCTGCACTGCTGTCATCAGGTAGTTCGTTGTTGTTGTTATTACCTGTTTTATCGCATGTTTCTGCAATGCTGCCATCAACAAGATCAATAGGAAGTAGAGGGTCTTTAATGATGGTTAGAGTGAAGGAGGATCCGTTGCTTGTGGTTGACGGAATTCTTTCAAGTCGTCTTCCATTCGTCGTATTTGTTTCACATCATGACATACATTAACTGATCCATAACAAAGTACAATAATAATAAAATTTACCATCACTGTCTACAAATATTATTTCTGCCTCGTGTATAATTGTAGCAGCTACATCAATTTTTTTATGAGTATGCCACACACATTAAAGGGAGATCCTATAGCACTCGGCGAGCGGTGTGTGCGTAAAGATGTTGATTGACACGGTTCTTGAATAGTTGTAGGTTGTAATTAGGGGGAAACAGATATCCTGGGACTGAGTTCCACAGTGATGCAGTGCGCCAGACAAAGTAGTGGTGCGCTCTTGCCGTCTGTCGTGACTGTCTGAAAGGCGCCGCCAGGGGCGGGATGAGGCTCTTTTTAGCCAAATCCTGGGAACATCTGCCGTGATAGTATCTGTAAAACAGAGACATCTCGGCCACATGTCTGCAGTGTTCCGGACTATCCATATTCTGAGTCAACTCCGGACCGCCGACGAGACGCACAGCTCTCTTCTGAATGAAATCCAGCAGGTTTCGTGAGTGCTTAGGTGCGGCACCCCAGATGTGTGAGCAATATTCTAAGCAGGGTCTTATTTGCGCTTTGTAGAGCAAGAGCAGCTGCTGCGGTATATACAGTTTTTTGTTGCAAAATAGCGCACCAAGCTTCTGCGAGGCTGATTTTGCGATGCTAGCAACGTGGTCATGCCAGGATATATTGCTGTTAACCGAGACACCCAGTAGTCTGATTGACGAGGATGCAGGAATGGTCGATCCCGCCATAATGATATCAGGGCTCGCCGTATTGGCTTTCTTGGTAAACGTGGCTGCTTGAGTTTTTGCTGCATTGAACTGAACCAAATTCTTGTCGCCCCAGGTTCGGACCTTCTCCAGATCTTGATTAATTGTTGTAATCTGCTCCTGTCTGCGGTGATAAGTCTCAGTCGCTGGTAAATGTTTTTCTGATCTAAACTGGGCGACAAGGGTACTGTTATCTGCAAATCTGTAAACCGGATTATTGGTTTCGGTCAGCAAGTCATTATTATAGATGAGGAAGGTGAAAGTATTGCGTCCTGAGGCACTCTCGCATTTATGGTGAATGTGTCCGAGATGTGTTCATCAACTGCAACGTGCAGAGATCTACAAGCCAGCTGCAGAGAGACGCTGGCAGTCCAAAGGACGGTAGTTTGTTGAGCAATACGCCATGTCAAAATCTGTCAAATGCCTTCGAAGTATCCAACGCAATCGCTCGAGATTCTCCGTAGCTCTCAATTGCCATACTCAATATATGAGTGGTATAGGCCAAAATATCTCCTAGCGATCTCTGTTTGCGGAAGCCGTGTTGGTTATCGCTAATTATTCGGTTAGTCTCGAGATACTTAAGTAGTTGCTGATTGACTACACCTTTCATGAGTTTGGAGATTGTTGGAAGCAAGGCAGTCGGGCGATAGTTTGAGGGCGTGGTTTTCTTGCCTTTTTTGGAACAGGGTGTATTCAAACGACTATCTAAGAAGATAGGTAAATCCCTTTTCGGTAAGACAGAGAAAAAGTCTGGAAAAAATTAGTGTTTGTTCGTTGGCGCAGTTCTTTAACACGATGGCAGCTATTCCATCCGGCCCTAGTTTTTGCGTATATAGCTCTGAGGATTTTACGAATGTCACGGTGGTGAAACTTAATCTCTGTCATAGTAGTGTTGATGTTGGATATGGTGGGGACATTGTGGTTTAATTGATGGAATATTGTTGGCGCCGGTGTTGATTTATTATCTGGACTTTCTTCGCATTGTTCAATGCCCTGAATATTTTATCTATTCAACGGGACATTTTCTATAAAAAAAAATTGGCCCTATGGTTAAAATATGTGAAAAATGCGGATCTCCCGTACTCTGAATATGTTTACCACAAAAATATACTATAGGAAAAAGGCGTATCTCCAATACTCATAAATGTGACTGATTTGCACATTATTTTACAATTACTGTAAGATTAAAATTAATGTATTGAATACTTAAAAATATCGCTTACCTAGTAACTAACCCAAACTAACCCGAACTACTGGACCTACACGCTCTGCTATCGTGGAACTGGTAGGGATGGAATTACGAGGTTTTCTGTCGTGTGCATATTAAATAAAGCAATACAATTTCGAAGATGCGGACTATTCTACTTATTCTACTTATATGATCCGAATGACATACATTTTTTTTATTTCACCCAAATGTGGAGTTACGCATTTTGCTAATTAAGCCGACGCATATACCTCTCTCTCTTTTCTTTTTTACTCTCGGGAGAGTATGGTAACATCATTTCTCAATTGCTCGGATCGTAGTTCTCCATCCTTCTCTGTCTTGAGCTGCAAGAGAAGCTTCCTGCAGATCGTGACCAATGATTTCTTTGGTTTGATCCACCCAGCGCGTCGGAGACCTTCCTCTTGGTCGTTTACCATTGATTTTTCCCTCCACAATAAGTTTTTCCAGCCCATTCGTTCTTCTTGAAATGTGTCCAAAATACCGTAGGTATGATTGGTTTATCCTGGTTGATACCTATCGTATACTTTATCCGTTATAATATGACCCTGTAACACACAATGTTCTTTTCGATGAGGAATAGTCAGAATGGTTAAAGAAGGAAATGTACAGGGTTATCCAACGAGGACTAGACAAGGCGATTTTTTGACTTTCCCTGTACTTTTA
>MU191460.1:6830-35585 GCA_016904865.1 Pissodes strobi
CGTAGATTTCGAAATTTGATATAAGAGTTTTGATACATTCTTCATTTCTCCGGAATCTTCGATTTTGCTGCGCTGTGTATATTCCAATTATTCACCAAAATCGACTGTTTTCATTCTAGTATGAAAATAGTAAATTATGTTGAAAAAATCATGAAATAAATAGTAAATTGTACGTAAATTCCGAAAACTTAAAGAGAATTTGGAGAAATCTCGAAATTCTCCAGAATCTCCAATTTTATGTCGCTATACGTTTTCTAGTACTTAATTGATCAAAATCGATTATTTTCACTGTACCCTGAAAATAAATAGAAAAAAATTTGAAACTCATGAAATCTATAGTAAATTTTACGTAGATTTCGAAGTTTGATAGAAGGGTTTTGATAAATTTTTAATTCTTCCGGAGTCTTCGATTATATGGCGCTATGCATTTACTGGTATCTAATTTACCAAAAACGAATCCTTTCATTCTACCATCTGAATTAGGTGTCTGAAAAAGTTCTGATAGTCATGAAATCCATAGCAAATCTTACGCAGATTTCGAAACTTGATATGAGAATTTTGACATATTTTTAATTTTTCCAGAATTCTCAATTTTATGACGGTGATCATTTTTCAGTATCTAATTAACCAAAATCGATTATTTAAATTTTCCTATAAAAAATAGTAAATTATCTGCAAAAATTGTAAAATTCATGAAATCGGAAGTAAATTTTACGTACATTTCGAAAATTTATCTGAGATATTTGAGAAATCTAAAATTTTTCCAGAATCTTCATTTTTATGCCGCTATGCATTTTCCGGTACCTAATTGACCAAAAACAATTATGTTCATTATACCATAAAAAAAATAGTAAATTATCTGGAAAAATCTGGAACACATGAAATCCATAATAAATTGTATGTTAATTTCGAAACTTGATATGATAGTTTTGGGGCATTTTTAATTTTTCAATAATTTTTAATTTTATTGTAGCGGTGTTCATTTTTCTGTACATCTTCTTTCGTTCTGAATACCCATTTTGTTTGAATTGCTCTCTTTCCTTCTGGTAGCTTTGTCTCCTTCCATGTTTCTAATTTTTCAAGTGACTCTAATTCCTTCTAACTGCTTCTTCCCATTCTTTATCTTTTATTGCTTCTTTGTATTCTATAGGATCTTCCTCACGAGATGATATCAGACAATATGCCATGTAGGTTTCATATTCACTTAGATGCTTCGGTTTGTTTACTGTTCTTCCTCTGCTAGTAGCTTCGGTCGTCGGTACTATACATTCTTCATAACTTTCTGAGCTTGAACTTTCTGACTCTTCATGTTGAATTGCTTCTTCTGTATCACTTTCTTGCATTTCTATTTCAATCTGATTTATGCCTCCTTGTAGATCGTTCACCTCCTCAATAATCTGTATTGCTATCTGTTTTTCTTTATCTTCTGTTCTTTTCTTCTTTATTTCATCATAATTAATTTGTTTTCATTAAATCTGACATCTCTGGAGCAAATAATCTTGTTATTTTCATAATACCACAATCTATATCCAGGTCCAGTGTAACCTATATGTATACACGGTTGTGCTCTTCTCTCAAGCTTATTTTGTCTAGGTAAAATTACAGCCCAAGCCTGGCTCCCAAAAATTCTTAGTGTTGACAAATCATTTTTACCATACCATCTGAGGGTTGGTGTTTCTCCATTGTTGGCTTCTGTGGGCGACCTGTTTATTTCATATGCTGAACATAGAACTGCTTCACCCCATAATTCTCTTGGTAAATTCGTTTCAGCGAATTTTACTCTAATCTTGTCCATAATTGTTCGGTTCATACGTTCTGATACACCATTTTCCTGCGGAGTATATGGCATCGTGTACTCCAACTCAATACCTTTATTTCTACAGAAATATTTTAAATCATTCGTTACAAATTCCCCGCCATTGTCTACACGAATTCTTTGCGTTTTTAGCCCATGTTGAGTTTTTATTAATTTTATGAAATCAATTATGTTTTGATCACCCTCGCTTTTATTTTTTAATAATTTAACAATCAAAAAATGAGAATAATCATCTATTAACACTTGAAAATACCTGTGACCCTCTGGTGTTGGCGTTTTTGAAGAACCCATAATATCAGAATGAATCAATTGACCAATTTTAGCAGTTCGCTTTCCAAGTCTAAAAAAAGGCTTTTTAGTACTTTTCCCTTCAGCACATATGCCACAAACATCATCATCAAAAGGTAAACCTAACTTACTTAAACTATGTCTATTTATGTGACCCAATCTCTTATGCCAAAGTTTTCTATCTACATTTTCACCTACGTACAAGTTAGACTCTTTTTTCTGGCAATTTTGTGTTTTAAAATCAAAGCTTAATAAAAATAAATCATTAACCGAATTACAGTAAAAACTTGACTCATTTTTAGATAAAACTGCCTGTTTTTTACCTTCTCTATTATTATTAAACATAACCTTGAAACCTTGCTTTAATAATTTAGACACAGAAATCAAATTATGTGACATACCTGGCACAATCAAAGCATCTATTTTAATGTCCTTAGCCTGAATGTTCCTCTTCTTTCTGCATATAAAATCTGATTGTCCTTTGCTGTTCCAATCTTAATGGTCTCGATTTCCTTGACGTCTGCCATGTATGGTTCTCCCATAACCATATGCTGTGTGCATCCAGAGTCTAGAACAAGGTAGTTCATACCTTTTGTAGTCCGATTTGTATCACTGCATAAAGCAATGAATGTAATTTCCTTGTTATTTTCTTGGTTTGACAGATTTGCATGTCTAGTTCGAGTATAGCTACTTCCTCTTCGTGCTCCTCTACTACGTCTTGAAAAACCTCGAGCTCTGTCTGTATTTTTCTTGGGGCAATCTCGATAAAAATGTTCACCATTGCATCCATAACATCTATTATTTTAACTATACTTATTCATGTAAAAAGCACTTTTCAGGTTGGCTCTCCTTAAACTTTACTGCAGCATCAAGTAATTTGCTTTTTACGAACTCCATTGTGATACCAGTCGTTTGAGTTTCAATAGCTGCTATTATATTATCATATTTTTCTGACAATGTCAATAAAAGATAGCATACCCTGTCACTTTCGTCCAAATTAGCTCCTGTTCCTTCTAGCTCTCTCAACAATGACTCTACGTTCATAAAATGCTCCTGCAGCTCATCGGTTGCACATTTTAACAACCTTTTCATAATATGTAACTTCATTAAAGGACTTTTCCTTTCAAAAACATCCTGCAAAGACTTCAACATGTCACGTGCAGATTTGGCATCCTTGATATATTCCAGGTGGTTGTCTGTTATACACTACACTATAATACACCTTACCTTCGTATCGTCTTTGTCATGCTGCACCTTCTCAGTAGTGGACAAGTTACTGATCCTTCGTTTCCTTCACTACACCTTGGACACCTTCTTTTTCCAGGAATACTGGAATCTCCAGTTATTGTAGTTGCTGCTAGTCAACTGTGGAAACGGTACAATCGTGGATGTGGTCATTTTTCTAATTCTTTTTTATTTCTTCAGTGGTTGTCTAATTTCCAAATATTCTTGATTTTTCGCAGTTTGACTTCTCCTGGGCCCATAACCTGTTACAGTATATGGTTGGGAGTTGAGAAAAACATCAATCTTCTAGATACTTTTCTATAATTATAAAGAAAGAATAAAATAACTTCTACAAAGTGAAAATTGTTTACTCATCTATCTTACTCATACTTCTACTTATATGTCTAACCTTTTTCTTCTTCTTTTGTAGTAAACGTGGCCGAAACCTTATAATGATGACAGTTCTAATATTTATATCATGTTTTTATGGTTTTTGTGATCTTTTTGTTGACGATTCCATTGTTATTAGTCTCGCATGTATTCTGAACTTCCGATTATGTGACAATAACCCGATATCGAAAATTGGATTGGCTTCAATTACCAAAGTGCGGTTAAACTTAATTATTAATTTGACACGTGGGAATTTGAATTTTTTTCAGGAAAACGCTAATGATATAACTAGTTTCTTCATGTAAAACCCCATCCATAATCCAGTTTAACACAGCGATAAACTATTTGTTTACCAAACTGAAAGGAACAGTTGTTTCTGAACCAACGCAACATCACAACAAGTTATCTTGTTGAAGTGGCGATAATTTAGACACGAAATCTGAAGGAAGGGATGTTTCTGATATGAATGATGGAGCAAAATTCCATTTCTAGGATTAACAGGTGCGTTGAAATGAACGTTGATAAATGAATATTTTGTATGCTCTGCAAAACCAACAAGTGCAGAAACGTTTAATTAATTTAATTTCGTTTCGCGTCAATTTTCTGCGATTTGTTTGCTAGAATATATGATAAATATATTTAATACTTGCAACCTATATCAAACTTTGGTTTCACAATTTTCTCTTTGATAGGAAATCTAAATATCCCGCAAACCCCACACAATTCCCCATTACGTATATACTCTAATAACGTCTCAGGCCAATAATATAAATCAATCTACTCCAGAATTAATCGAATTTAGCGGAATAATACCGAGATACGTGGCTCTGTATTACCACACGTTTTATAATTAAGTTTACGTTCACGTTACGAAATTTCAGTTGTTTCAGTAAATTCGATGTATCTAATACAAACAAATTAACACTAAACCGTCTATGTTTATCCCTGTTAGTTTATAAGTATTGCCTTTAAAATAAATATTTATTCCAGTCCTTGTATGAGAAACATCTGTCTTATGCTCTTAGGGATCCAATTTGCTAGGGCAATGATGGCTTAACTTAAGCTTAAAGGCGTTTTTCAATGACTATTGAATTGTTGTTTTGGACTAAGGTGAATTGTGCTAGATTCTCTCAGGAATTTGGTATGCCGTTTTGTACATACCTTTTAGGGATATCCCAGAGACGTTGCAATAATTAATTTGGATTAGAATAGAATATCAGCCATAAAAGGGTCGCGGGCCTATTAGCAATTATTACAGACGCGAAACTCTTAAAATTTGTTGACAGCAAATGGTAAAGTCTTATTCACTACCCATGAAAAATGTGTTGGGAACGAAACTTAGAGAAGATTTCACTTAAAAGTCTAATTAATCTAAAATTTGCAAACCAGATAAGTAAATACTAGGAGCAGTTGGCTAGCGTCCTTGTCTTAAAGCTAATTGTTAGCGTAACTATGACAACCGGAAGACGTAACCATAGTGGTGCGCGTAAGAGGGCGGAGGAACATCGACGAATTGCTCCAGTTTTTATAATATTTATATTAAAGACCTTATTTTTATTGTTTCGCCAAGATTAGGACAAGTGTGGACACTTTTCGCTTTGACTTACATTGACAAAACTTGGCGCAATTATTTAACGATAATGTGGAAAGCTTTCGGTAGTAAATATTTTTAAAACACCTTTTTTTGTAAAAAGACCTTATTTTGATTGATCCGCCAAGATTAGGGCAAGTGTGGACAATGTAAGGTTTAAGTTGCGTTGACGAAACTTGGTACAATTATTTAGCGATAAGGCAGAAAGCTTTTAGTGGAATCAAAGTTCAATGCCTCTACGTCCAAATATTTTTAAAAACACTTTTTATATGAAAAAGATAATATTTTTTATTGTTTCGCCAAGGTTAGGACAAGTGTGGACACTGTGGACAATGTAGAAAGCTTTTAGTTGTACCAAAATTTAATGCTCGCCCGTCCAAGTATTTATTTAAAAAGTCATTATTAGACACCTTAGATACAGGGTGAAACAAATTCGCTTCTCACTATTAGGATCTCAGAAACCATAAGAGATACGAAGTCTGTTAAATGGGGGCAAAGTTGCCCAATTTAGGGGTAATAAACCGAAAAGCAGCTATTTTTTTTCTTGACTTTATTTGAAGAGATAATATAACATAAATTTAACACTTAATTGCCACTTTTTCTCCTTTATAAGATGGCAGTATCAAATTTTAAATCTGACGTTTCGTGACCTGGATCCCATCATCAACTTCATTTTTTTAAATACAGACCTGTATTTTTTATTTAATTTTTTAGAAGCTTTTGGTCTCTCAAAATCAACGATATATCATACTTATCAATAAATCAACAAATCTAGATTTTTTCCATAAGAAATGTGTTAGACAAAGATCTTTTCTGACCCGATTTCACTTCTATGAATATTTGTTACCGCTATTGGACAAGTGTGATACATACATTTGGGAGGCCAAAGGCTTCTAAAAAATTAAATAAAACATTCAGGTCCGTATTTAAATAAAAATGAAGTTGATGATGGGGGTCCGGACACGAAACGTCAGATTTAAAATTTCACACTGCCATCTTATAAAGGAGAAAAAATGGCAATAATAATGTTAAATTCATTTTATATTACCTCTTCAAATAAAGTCAGAAAAAAATAAAAATAAAATAGCTGATTTTCGGTTTATTACGGAAGTAGTCGGAATTTTCTAAATTTCTCAACGGCATATCAATGATCCCTAAATTGCGCAATTTTGCCCCCAGTTAACAGACTTCGTATCTCTTATGGTTTCCGAGATCCTAATGGTGAGAAGCGAATTTGTTTCACCCTGTATATAAACTCATTCATGCATTCATATCAGCCTATTTCCGTCCACTCCTGAACGTAAGCCTCTTCCAATTGTCTCCAGTGGTGTCGATCTTGGGCGGTTTGGATCCAGTTTTTCCCCGCGTGTCTCTTGATGTCGTCCCTCCACCTTGTCTGGTGTCGCCCAACACTTCTTTTCGTTTCCCTACGTCGCAATTGGAGGATGTCCCTCGCCACATGCCCAGCCCATCTCCATTTATTCCTTGCTACCGTTTCCATGACGTCTGTGACTCCTGTCCTTTTCCTAATGTCATCATTCCTTATTCTATCCCTAAGGCTAATACCCAGCATTGAACGTTCGATGGCCCTCTGACACACTCTCAAGCGATTGGCACTTTTTTGTGTGAAGGTCATAGTCTCAAGGCCATAGGTCATGACCGGTAGGATGCAGCTCTCGAACACCTTCCGCTTTAGATTAATTGGAGTTCTAGGATTTCTTAGGATGTGAGAGAGAGGTTACCATACTTTGCCCAGGTGAGGCGCACCCTTCTTACAATCTCCATCATTTGGTTTTCACTCCCTAACTTTATCTTATGGCCTAGGTACACGTATTCATCCACTGTTTCAATATTAATGTTGTCTAGGGTGACCTGGGTGTTATAAGGACTCATGATCTTGGTCTTACCTAAGTTCATCTGAAGCCCCACTGCTTGTGACGCTTCTTTTAGCTCCTTTAACATCTTGGTGAGCTCCTCATAATCATTGCTAAACAGGATAATGTCGTCTGCAAAACGTAGATGGCTCAAGTACCTCCCGTCAATGTTAATGCCTTTTGACTCCCAATCCAAGGTCTTGAAGACTCCTTCCAAAGCCAAGGTGAAAAGTTTTGGGGATATTGAGTCTCCTTGTCTAACTCGGAACTCCTCTGTTTATGGGAATTTTTTCTGTGTTGAGGTCTTCTGTTATCTTCACGTGAAAAGTGGCGTTCTCGTAACAGTTCTAGATAAGAGGAGTACCGGGAGTTGACCCTAGCCTTATCCAATTCATTTAGTACTGCTCATTCTTCTATCGAGTCAAATGCCTTTTGACAGTTGACGAACCCCAGGTGAAGAGGGACATTGTATTCCCTACATTTCTCCATCAGTGTCCGCACAGTCTGGATATGATCGATGGTGCTATAGCTTTTTCTGAATCCCGCTTGTTCTATGGGTTGATAGAAGTCTAGTTTTTGACTCAGGCGTCTGGTCAGGTTCTTGCTAAGTAATTTGTACAAGCTAGATAGAAGGCTGATGGGCCTGTAATGTACTCTAGATTCAATATAATATTAGGTGGTGATTTTAACATAGATCTACTAAAAAATTCTACAAGTAAAGAGCGTTTCATTGATCTCCTTCAGGGCTTAAATTACATACAAACAATACACGAGCCGACAAGAATGACAAATCACTCTCAGACTCTTATTGATAACATCTTCATAAACCTTGCTGATTTGAGGGCATCCCATGCTAAGGTTATCCACTCCTCACTCTCAGATCACGAAGGACAGATTGTAAGTATAAAAATAAATAGTATTCGATAAACCTAAAACGTACATAAAAAAAAGGTTTGTTTTCTAAAATTAAGGTCAGCCACTTCAAACTTGAATTGTCAGAGGTAAATTTTGATCATATTTCCAAAAAAACTGATGTAAATAAAGCTTATAACAACTTTTACAATGTTTTTAAACAATTACTAGACATTACCTTTCCAATAAAAAAGGTAAATAAACCTTTGAAAACACGCAGAAATTGGATAACACAGGGTATAAAAAATTCCTCAAAGGAAAAAAGATCTCTATATTTAAAAATGAAAAGGGTGAAATAACTCAAAATGACTACAAAGAGTATGTCAGAGTATTCAAAAGGGTGATACATGAAGCCAAAAAAATGGAGACACGGAGAACCATAGGGAATTCTGAAAATATTGGTAGGACCACGTGGAACGTCGTAAAAAACTTCACAAACAAAAATAAAAAAAAGTGAAAACAATATTCTAAAAACACTAAAACAGGAAAATTCATCTGATATAGAGACATTAAACCTGGCAAATAACTTCTTTGTTCATGCATGTCCAGATCTTAATAAGAATGAAACCTTAGCTGTGTCTAAAATAAAGATTAAATGTAGTTCAAATTCATTTTTTCTGAGACCTACAGAGGCAGATGAAGTGTATAAAACAATACTCATATTATAAATCTTTGTTTTTTGACTGGAATATTTCCAGAACAATTAAAACAGAAGAAGATAAGAAAAATATTGGAAATTATAGACCAATAGCTTAACTAAGTAATGTAAGCAAAATATTTGAGAAGATTATAAATAATAGGGTAGTGGAATTTCTGGATAGGGAGGACATCCTCTCCGACTTTCAAAATGGTTTTAGAGCAAAAAAATCAACAGCCAGAGCTATATACCAAGCTCTCGAGGAAATACAACAAGCTCTAAACAACAAAGACCAACTCTTCGCCTTGTTCCTAGATTTATCAAAGGCTTTTGACAGAGTGGACCACAAAATACTCTTAATGAAGCTGGAGAAATATGGAATCAAGGGTGTAGCACTGGACCTGTTCACATCATACTTAAAAAATAGAACGCAGTGTGTAATTGAAAGAGACGATCATGGCCTTCTTATCCAATCAGATTTAAAAACTGTAGAGAAAGAAGTGCCCCAGGGATCAATTATGGGGCCATTGCTGTGTCTTATATACACGAATGAACTGCCTAATGTTACAAATCTTCACACAGTCCAGTTTGCTGACGGCACAATTCTGATTTTACTTAAGAACCCAGAACTTAACTCAACAAACCTTTTGTTTAGCACCCTGGAAGGACTCGAAGCCTGGTTCACGGCCAATAATTTGACTTTAAATATAAATAAAACCCAACTGTTGAGATTTTCTTACTCTCAAAATGAAATTGGCCACAGATATAATCAAAATGACAAATCCCTAGAAATCGTAGCATCGGCGGCCTTTCTGGGTGTTGAACTGGATGCGAGATTGGACTGGAAAGCAAACACAGATATCCTGGCAGGGAGAGTTGCAGGCTTTTGTTATGTACTAAAGGTACTATCCACCAACATATCAGTGCAGACAGCAATTCTGGTATATCATGCCTATGTATATTCCAAACTAAGATATGGCATAATTTTTTGGGGAGGAAGTAGCAACTTAGACAGGATAGCAGTCATCCAAAAAAGATGTTTGAGAAGCATATTAAATATGAAACAGACGGAAAGCTGCAGAGATATCTTTAAGAGGTTGGGTATCCTTACCATGGCGTGCACATACATATATGAAGCAGTGGTTTTTATCAAATCAAGACCTGTTTAAAACACTACATAGAGATCATGATTATAACACTAGAAAAAAAGATGATCTACTCGAAAACAAAAGTAACTTTTCCTATCTTCAAAAAATGTCAATTTTAAAATTATTAAAGTTTACAATCAAATACCACCTTACCTGCGAGATAAAACTTTGTCAGTTTTCAAAAGAGAATTGAAAAAAATTCTCATAGACAAAGCCTATTATACAGTGGAGGAGTACTTCCGAGACATTCGCTTTACGGGTTGATAGGTAGCCGACCGACAGATGGTCGGCTACGGACGGAGAAGGGATGAATGAGAGAAAGTATGAAAGGAAATGTATGAGTCTGATAGGTTTTTTATTTTTCTTTTGACCTAGGGAGAAATAAAATAAACAAATATTAATAAACCTACTTTTATTGTAAATCAAATACATAGTTTTTAAAGAAGTAATGTGCATTTATATTTTTTCTCTTAAATTTAAATTATTGTATTGTAATGGTTTAATGTATTGTGAGTCTAAATCAGTATTTCATGTTGTGTATAACTTTCTTCCTTTTTAAACAACTTAAATGGGATTTTAAAATGTTCGACTTATTTGTCTGTATGAATTATAGTTTATAAATAGCCTGTAAAAGCTCTAGTTTTTTTTTTAGGTCTGTTTTATTTTTCTTTTGTGTACTCTTTCTATTTACTTTTATCAATTACTGACATGTTTCACGCCAACCTGGCAAAAATATACTGTAATGTACATACTATGAAACAAATAAAGATGTATCTACTATCTATCTATCTATCTCTCTGGCAACCCGCGTCTGGCATTTCCTGTCTGTAGAGCTTTCGGTAGAAGTTTTGGATGATGGTCACGATCTCCGGCTTCTCATACACTACTGTTCCGTGTTCATTTCTCATTTTTCGCATGGTCTGTTTGCCTCTTGTCATATTCGATCGCAATTTCTTCATGTTAAGGTTGTCTTCAATAGCTTACTGTATGAGATGGGTGTTGTGGTTCGAACAAAACACACGGTGATCATAGATCACTTCTTATCTCTCTCTTTACTTGTTAGTCAATGACTCGGTAGTCTGGCGAGTCTCTATCCATCTATCTTCGAGTCTTTTGCAGATTTATTGCAGTTGCACTAGCTTTGATAGCCTGCCTTTTTGTAGTGAGTATACTTGATTAACTGAGGTTTGGATGCTCTTGGTTCCTCTTCGCATTCGTATGGATAGGATGTTAAGGTCTAGATCTTTAAGCGTCTCTACAGGTTGGAGTTTTCGTTCTATGTAGGAGTGATATTTATCTCTCTCGTGTTGGAGTTCAAGGAGGATCGCTGATGATTTTTTCTGGATCATCTTTTTTCTTTCGAGCCGAGTATTTATGCATATTTTCGCTCTCACAAGCCGGTGGTCAGATACATACGTGCAGTGTTGCTTCGCTGTGGTTAGGATATAGTCAATCTCGTTCTTTGCCTGTCCATTCGGGCTTCTCCACGTCCACTTTTGTTGCTTGGACTTTTTAAAGAATGTGTTCATGCAGAACATTCTCTCCTTGTGCATGAATTCTAATAGTAACTGTCCCCTGTCATTTCTCGTGCCCAGGCCGTATGAACCAATGATGTCCGGGTCTTCCACTTTTTTCTCTCCAACCTTAGCGTTGAAATCGCCTATGATCACCGTGTGTTTTGTTCGTCCCAAGCTCTTAGCAGTCGAGACATCTTCGTAGAACTGTTCTATTTCATCCTCTGTGGAGGTTGCTGTCGGTGCATATACGTGGATGATCTTTATGCTGTGTCTTGCATTTAGCTTTAGCTCGATGTAAATAACTCGATCTGATACAGCTCTGCTGCTGGTGATTTGGCGTTTGAGTCTATGGTGGACGAGAAGGGCTACTCCCCCCAAATGATGGTGGTCGGTGGAGTTCCTTTGGAAAAGCTGATGTCCCGACTTAAGCACGGTAGAGGTCTCCCCCGGCATTCTTGTCTCGCATAGTCCTATGATGTCCCATCTAATGTTTTCAAGCTCTGTTTCTAGGGCCTCCAGATGTTCTTCTAGTCGCATAGTTCGGATGTTGTATGTGGCAACCAGTATATATACTTAGTAAATTTTATTGACTGAAAAAAAATTACATATTTTTCCAGGATCTTGAGTGTTAAGTTAAGTCAGAAAATAACCTTTTAATCCCTTTGCCGGATTGGCAATTTGGAGAACTCGTTTTGAACCCATTTATTTCTCCCTTTACAAATGTATTCGTCCTTCGGTTTAATTCCAGGAGCTTAAAATATGTTTTGTCGCTACTTAATCTGCCACCTTCACATTCCCTTGAGACTACAAACCAATTGGAACTCCAAAGGGATGGCATGTTGGGGCGTCCGTCGTGTCCCCCTCCCCCCATTATTTTATTACTTTTATACATCATTTAATTATTTTACTTTATTAAGTCAATGTTTTTATCACATACCGAGTGACGTTCGTCACGTGCAAAGCCAAACGGCAAAATCAACGGCCGACTGCTCTATTTTATAGACGGCTTCGTAATTAATTAAGTTTTTTCGTCCGAATGAAAATAATCAACAATGTGCCAAAGTTCAACGCACGAGCCGCTGCTGCTTCGAATTGTTCATATGTAGGCTGGTCCAAATTATAATCGAAAAACTTTCAGTTAAAAATAAGTAAAAAAGTTCATGTGCCCGACAATGCATTTTTACATGGCGTGGAAATGTTTGAAAAAAATCGTTTTTTTTTTCCCATTTGATTAATGATTTGTTTAGACTTGTTGTTTTAAATAGCTTAAATATGGTGCGCCACTGCTTTCTCGTAATTTTAGTAACAAATTCAAATGCACTAATCAAAACTGAACAAATGTGGACTCGTTTTCTAGAAAAAAAAATTAAATTAAACGAAGAAAGGTAAATAGTGATAAAAATGTTAATTAAATTCTTATTTGACCAACTACACAACACAAATGTTCTTTGGCAAGAAACAAATCTATCCCTAAAATAAATAGTATTTAAAAAGTCATTCTTATAAAAAAATATATAACTTGAAAAGCAAATAAATTCCAGTCTCAGTAGTTTCTTTTAGGACACGTATTGTATGTCCTCCCTCTTCTTCTGGCTTTGCAAGCTTGTTATTTTCTTTCTTGAAAACAATAATTTTAAATGTATCTGTCACTTTTTCTCGGGTTTTACATCTTTTCAACACTTGTTTCCACTCATTTTTTTTCTCTATATTTATAAAAGTTTTGGCTTGTCACTGCTTACTTTTTCGTTGTAAATTGATTTCTAAATTTTTTTTATTATTGCCGTTTTTTGCGATAAATTAACTTTTATAAAAAGGCTATTTTGTGCTATTTTTATGTGAGAAAGTTTTCTAGAATAATAAAATAAATCTGGGATAAATCATAAATCTTCTTGCAAACTCCCTCTCAGGCGACAAAACTGATTTCGACAAAACTTAGGTACCAAACACGTGTACATTGATCACATCAGCTGGCGCATCTGGTAGTACCCATCTACCGGATTACCGGATGCTGCATGTCGTTGCACCTGGCGCACACGCCAAGAAGAAACAGCTGCTCCATACTCAGCCGGTACTATACGGGTCGTGTTATTCCAGAATTTTGTACTGCTTTTAGTACAAATCGTTGCTTTCCTTGCAAAGTGTCTTATCTCATTTCTTCTAATTTTTCAGGAGAGGCAAAAGAAGTTTTTAAAATTACTGTGGGTGCTACTACTGACAAAACAAAGGCAAATGTACGGTTTAAACGATGTGAAAGTACCAGGACGATATTAAATTGGGCGTTATTTTTGTATGCCTATCACTGCGAAAAAAAATGAAAAAAGGAGATAAGCCTCTTCCTTAGACACAAAGTATATAATATCTTAGTAATTTTGAGTTTGGCCTACATCAAAACAAAACTCAAATATCAAGATAAATATAAAAAAAACGGTTTTTATTTCCTAAAAAAAGTACAAAAATCTGCTTATAGTTAAAAGAACAAAAAGTGACAATAAACAATACAAATGAGGAGAGACATGTGAAGTTTTATTACAGGCGTATTTCTCTCATATAATGATACAAGTGCCTTGTATTTCTCTGAAGAAATTTTTGGTGATTCAGTATTAAGTAATGGGAGTCTAGGTATGGGCTACTATGCTGGCGTTTAAGAGAAATGTTTCGATAGTTTTCTTGCAAATGACTTGCTTAATATTTTTTCTGGTTCTGCCTTTTTTATATTTCTGGTGTCGTTTTTCCACTGAACGAAAACATCACCGTTCTGTAGCAACTATAGGTACGTTATAATATGGTAAATGGTAAATATTAATCCTTGTGCTTAAGACAGGAAATAAACAATGACTTAAAGTTAAGATTAGTTTCTCACGTGGTACAAGGGCCTATCTCATTAGAACAGTTCAGAAACAAAACACAAGGCAAAATATAATTTTTACTAATGGACTTACCTCAATATAGGCCTGTTTGAAATATTTATTAAGAATGGCAGTTCATATTTCTTTATAAGTGACCCATCTTGAGATGGGCCACTTTGTGAGATTTTTTTCGTGCCATATCTGAGATAGGCATAATACTAAAAGTGGAATATCTTCGAGACTATTTATATTTGAGACAAGCCATTAAGAGGGTAACTGCAGTATACTATTTTAGTGTAATCTACGGTCCTACCTCAATTTAGCAATTTTATGAGATAAGCCTCTTTGTAAGGTAGGCGACGAAATGATTCATTAATTTGCCTACTACGTTCAATGCGATAAAAACTAGTTTTCACTAACTAGCAGTTAAGGCTTTGGTAATTTTGTCAAAACTACATTTAGATAGAGGACACAGACAGCCTTAGTCCTGTATAAAATTCAGTATTCTTATTTCAGTATGTTAATATAGCTGATTATGATTTAAAAAATAGACGGGAGTGTCTGCCTTGCTTCCACGTGACACGAACTGTCTTTTATTTCAGCTAAATATAGATAAACTAAATAAAAAACGAACCAACTAAAGCTAATCAAAACATTTCGCTTAGTTTGTTTATCTATTAAATAAAAAACTGGAGCAATTCGTCGCTGTTCTTCCGCCTTCTCAGGCGCATCACTATGGTTACGCCCTGCGGTTGTCATGGTTACGCTAACAAATCAGCTTTAAAACAAGGACGCTAGCCAACTGCTCCTAGTATTTATTTATATGGTTTGCAAATTTTAGATTAATAATTATTAGACTTTTAAGTGAAATCTTCTTTAGGTCCGTACTCAACACATTTTTCTTGGGTAGTGAATATGAGTAAACAGTTAAATTTAACGCATCGGCATAAATCTCATTTCTTTATATGTTCACTTAAATGTCTATATAAAACAAAATATATACTTGCCTACAATAATTAATGGAGAATTATTTAATTAGATATACATTTTCGTCTCAGAGTTATTTGGGCAAAATTGTCCGTTTTTTATGTAATAGCACACTGTATATATAGTTGTAATAGATTCGAAAGTCCCTGTATATTTATTTAACCTTGATCCCTTATATTGTTCTACCTTGTTTAGTATTTTAACATAGTCAATGTTATCTATTATTTGTCAACTTTTGTATGTGTATTTCTTGCTAATTAAAGCCTTATATGAAAAGGTCTATAAGTTAGTACAATTTAATCAGCAAGTATGGATAAATTCCTAAAGCCAGACAGATTCGACGCTGATCCAAACTCTTCCAAAGCGCAGGCAGAATGGACCCACTGGAAGACAACCTTCAATAACTTTGTATTGTACTGTTAAAAAATCGATGATCCGGAAAACAAACTTTTGATAAATCATATAAGTCATAACACAACTATGAATGTTTGACATACTCAGATGCAATTAAAACTCTTGATACAATTTTTATCAAATCTAGAAATGAAATATTTGCTAGACACTGTCTCACTTCTAGAAAGCAACAACCTGGTGAAACGATAGATCAAATCCTGAAACAACTAAGTAAGGACTGCATATTTTTAGCTGTCACGGCCGATGAAAACCGAAATCACTACATAAGAGACTCGCTTATTAGTGGATTAAGTTCCTGCCATATTAGACAACGTCTACTCGAAAACCACTCTTTAAAACTGCAAGACGCCGAAAACCAAGCTTTGTCCTTGGAGTCAGCCCAAAAGCATTCAGACGCCTACACTATGTCTTCAAATTTTGCCAATTCAGTACCTTCAACAAGTAAACAAACCATATAAGAACATGAAGCTCACTTTACTGCTGCAGCAACAAAAGTATATATGTGTTATGTCTGTGGAAGTAATAAAAGGCACCTGCGCAATTTTTGTCCTGCAAGGAATGCGATGTGCAGTGGTTGTGGAAAACAGGGACACTTTTCAAAGGCATGTCAAAGTAAAAGCAAATTAAAAGCATTTTCAGCTTCACCCATTCCATCTTCAAAAATTCTCGCTGCAGCTCCAGAAAGTTTAGCTAGGTGTGTCATCAAAGTCAAAATTAATGGCTTTACTGCTGATGCTTTAGTTGATACAGGAAGTTAAGAAACTTATATTTCTAAAAGCTTCTTATCATCTGTATCTATACCTGTGTTTCCAACTACTCGATACATATCCATGGCCTCTACTGGCTTACAATCCCCTATATAAGACCACTGTTTTGTCGATTTGGAACTAAGTCATCATAAATATGCAAATTTTCAATTGACAGTTCTTTTAGACTTATGTGTCGATGCTATAATCGGACATGATATACTCAGACAACATTCCAATCTAAAAGTACACTTCGCAGACCCAAAACAACCTTTAATAATTGATTTACCTTCCGTTTGGATATAAAACCACCAACTTTGTTTTCAAATTTGTCAGCAGACTGCAGGCCAATTGCTACCAAATCTCGAAAATTCCCTTGAATGGAATTATAGAAGAAAGTAACTCCCCATGGCGTGCACAAGTTTTGATAACGAAAAATGAAAACCATAAGAAGAGGATGGTGGTGGATTATTTGGTTGCCATAACCGTTTGTGGGCTGAATCAACATGGACACGACAAAAATCTTCAAACTTTCTTATCTATAGTAAAGAAATATAAGCTCACTATTAATGAAAGGAAGAGCTCGTATTCTGTGAAATCAATTAAGCTTCTTGGGTATCTAATTGAAGACCAAATAATAAAACAAGACCCTGACAGACTTGAACCTTTGTTAAAACTTCCACTTCCTACTGACACATCCTTATTAAGAAGAGCGGTTGGTATGTTTGCTCATTATTCAAAATGGATCCCTTCTTTTTCTGAAAAAATTCACCGACTAGTTTCCAGTTAAATATTCCCTTTGACTGAATCCGTATTTGAAGACTTCGAGAAGCTTAAAAGTGATATTGCCAGATCTGCTGTTGCGTCCATTGAAGATAGTATTCCGTTTGTCGTCGAAACTGATGCATCTGACCATTCTTTTGCTGCTTTTTTAAGCCAAGATGGGAGACCTATACCGTTTTTCTCCAGAACGTTAATTCAAAGTGAAAGAGGCCATTAATCCGTCGAAAAAGAAGCGTATGCTATAGTCGAATCCCTCAAAAGGTGGCGCCATTTTTTAATTGGACGTCATTTTCAACTTATCACTAATCAAAAATCTGTTTCGTTTATGTTTAATGCAAAGCATTGCAGCAAAATAAAAAATTTAAAGAATCTTAGATGGCGTTTGGAGCTTGGAGTACATTAAACAACTGGTTGATGACGTGAGAAGGGTGCCTCCCAATATTGATAAAACAGATGGTCCCCCTATCTTAGAAGGAGAAGTACAGGCAGCTTTGAAAAATGCTAAAGATCAAAAGGCGTTGGTTCCCGATGAAATTCCGGCTGAGATATTAAAGTTGATCGAGGGGAAGAATCTAGGGGGGCCTACAAGAGTGTTCATTGTTCAATGTGATCTATGATAGGGGCGTCATACCCACGGAATGGCTGAAATCTGAATTTGTTATCCTCCCCCCAAAGAGCCTAATGCTAGGAAATGTAGCGAGTTTCGTGCAATAAGCTGATGAGCCATCTACTGAAGATGTTCCTGAAGATAATTCACGGTAGAATATTTAAACTATGTGAGGAACAGATGTCTGAGACCCAATTCAGCTTTAGAAGTGCTGTGGAGACTAGAGAGGCTCTATTTTCAATCCAGGTGTTGTTTCAGCGATGCAGGGATATAAACTGCGATGTATACGCATGATTCGTGGATTACAGGAAGGCGTTTGATCAAGTGCGACACACGAAAATGATGGAAGTTCTGCAAAAAGCTGGCCTGGATGGAAAGGATCTCAAAATCATCAGAAATCTCTACTGGAATCAGAGGGCTTGTGTCAGGGTAGACAGAGAGACAACGGAAGAGATGCAAATATTACGTGGTGTGAGGCAGGGATGCATAGTGCCTCCTGTAATTTTCAATCTGTACTCGGAATACATATTCAGAGAAGCCCTGCAATATATTGAAGCTGGAATCCTGTTAAATGGAGAACGATTGAATAAGATAAGGTATATAGATGATACCGTTATTTTTGCAGACAACCTAGCTTCCTTACATCATACAGTCGACAATATGGTTTGGAAATAAACACCAACAAAACAAAGTTCATGATAATCAGTAAAAACCAAAACACCCGCCGTATTTTATTGGTAGACGGAACTCCTTTAAAAAAAGTCGACAAATACACATACTTGGGCACGAACGTAAATGATAACTGGGACCATTCTGTGGAGATCAGAACGAGTATTGAAAAAGCCAGAACAGCATTTATCAGGATGAAAAAAGTCTTTGCCAACCACGACTTATAGCTGTCAACGAAAATTCGGCTATTGCGATGCTACGCGTTTTCGACCCTTTCTTATGGGGTCGAATCGTGGACGCTTACGGTGGCCTCCTCCAAAAAACTTGAGGCATTTGAAATGTGGCTGTACCGAAGAATCCAACGAATACCTTGGACAGAGAGAATAACCAATACGGAAGTGCTGAGAAGGATGGGAAAGGAAAAAAGAAGTCCTGAATACAGTTAAGACTCGAAAGCTACAATATCTGGGACATATAATGCGCAATGAGAGCTGATATGTCCTTTTGCAGAAGATCCTCCAAGGCAAGGTATATGGAGCTAGAGGAGTGCAGAAGGAGAATATCGTGGTTGAAAAATTTAAGAACGTGGTTCAACCAATCAACCACTCAGTTATTCTGCGCTGCTGTCAACAAAGTTCGAATAGCCAACATGATAGCCAACATCCGGAACGGATAGGCACTCTAAGAAGAAGAAGTTTGGAGCTTTCTTGTTATAGCTACGCCTGGCAGTTACAAAACTGTTGCTGATACTTTTTCACGAGTTTGTGGAACCAGCAGAGAGAAAACATTGTACGATTTACATCAAGCATTATGTCATCCTGGGGTCACGAGAATTATACATTGGATCCGATCTAAAAATATGGCGTTTTTAGTAGAAGATGTGAGGTTAATGACTACATCTTGTCCAATATGTGCTGAAGTTAAGCCAAAGTTCGTTAAACATAATGGAACTCTTATAAAAGCAACTTCCCCTTTTAAAAGAGTAAGTCTAGATTTTAAAGGCCCACTTTCCTCTTCGACACGAAACAGATATATTTTAACTATCATTGACGAATTTTCTCGTTTTTCTTTTGCCTATCCTTGCCCCGATATGTCGGCTAATACAGCAATACTGTGTTTAAATAATTTGTTTTCTATATTTGGGATGCCCAAATATGTTCATTCTGATTAAGGATCATCATTTATGTCCTATGAATTAAAATCATTTTTATGCTCTAGAGGGATAGCCTCCAGTAGATCTACACCGTATAATCCTCAAGGAAATGGGCAAACTGAACGATTTATTGGTATAATTTTGCAAACTATTTACCTTGCTTTGAAATCAAGAGATCTAAATATACAACAATGGGAAGAAGTCCTAGAAGTCGCTTTTCATTCAATCCGTTCTCTATTGTGCAACAACAACACTATAGCACTACAACCCTGGGTGGGTCTTGGCTGCTTGAACCACCTCTCTCCATCGAGTGCGGTCTAGGGTGACATTTTCCCATTTATCAATTCCCATTATTTGCAAGTCTTTGCGGATGTTGTCTCTAAATCTCAGCTTAGGTCTTTCCAGGGGTCTCTTTCCTGTTGGGGCTTCCCCCCATATGTTCTTTATAAGCATTTTGTTGTTACTACGCTGGACGTGGTCGATCCATCTTAGTCGGTTGGATTTTATTTCTTGTGCTATGTCTGGGGAGTCATAGTTAAGAGAGTATAATATTCGCTAGTTTGCTGGTCAGTAACCGGTCCAAAAATTCTTCTCAATATTTTCCTTTCAAACCTTCTAAGCAACTGTGTATCGAAAATTGTCATTGTCCATGTCTCGCATCCATACATGATGGCAGGTCTTATTACCGTCTTGTAAATGTTAATTTTTGTTGACCTTGTAATATATTTGGACTTAAGCATCTCCTGCATAGAGAAGAAACATTTGTTTCCCTGGGTTATTCGGTGTTTTACCTCCTCCTTCATATTATTGTACGGTGTTATGAGAGAACCTAGATATTTGAAGGACTGGACATTCTCAAAATTGTAGTCGTTCATAGTTACATTTTGTCCCACTCGGTCTTTATTACCCTTTCGTGTTAAATGCATATATTTCGTCTTCGTCTCGTTTACTGTCAGACCCATCCTTTCAGCGTCTTTCTCCATTTGTACAAACATTTCCTTGACGTTAATTGTGCTCTTTCCTACAACATCGATGTCATCAGCATATGCTAGGAACAGCCTAGGTCCATTGGCTCCAAATATTTGTGTGCTTGTTTGGGCTACTCTCACTACTTTCTCAAGGGCCAAGTTGAATAGAACTGGGGACGGCGCGTCTACTTGTTTAAGTCCATTTTCTACAGGGAACATTTCGCTATTTTGCCCCTCCACTTTTACGCTATTTACTGACCCTTCCACTCACGTCTTCACCATGCATATTAACTTCTTTGGAATTCCGAATTCCTGCATGGCTTCCCACAGGCACATTCAGATTACACTGCCATACGCCTGTTTGAAATCCACAAATAGATTGTGGAGATTTCTGTTGAATACCCAACACTTTTCAAGTAGCTGTCTCATCGAGAACAGTTGGTCTGTTGTTGATGTTCCGCTACGGAATCCACATTGGTATTTACCAACAATTTCATTAACATATGGTGTTATTCGGCTCAGTAATATGTTTGACAAGACCTTATAGGCGCAATTGAGTGATGCCACGGTAGTTTGTACATATCATCTTATCGTCTTTTTTATGTATTGGTATGATCACTCCCTCCTTCCATTCCGATGTGCACCGCTACTAATTCTACTCCTCATGAACGCATGTTTGTTCATGCAAGAAAATCCATAAATGGGACAGCTATTCCATCTTGGCTTACAACTCCGGGAAACAAGATCTTCATGAAAAAGAATGTTCGGAATTCGAAGTACGACCCTCTCGTTGAAGAAGTAGACTTGGTAGAGGCAAACCCCGAGGATGCCTTAGTTCGACAGTCAGATGGTCGAGAAGTAACCGTTTTCCCTAAAGCACTTAGTTCCCCGTGGAGATAAAACTCTATTAGAAAATCGACCTGGAGAAACTCTAGTATCTAAAGCCTCAGGCATTTCCGAGCTTCCATTATTTGAACATGCGGACCATACTCCACTACCTCAATTACATTCGGATGAAGAACTTTCATGCGACTCCAAGGTACTTATTGATTCTGGAGTCAACAATGATCATGAGAGTCCGTATCCAAAGCTTAAAGAACAAAAGGCAAATAAAATAAATCCTAGTAAATTAAGAAGACCCCCTAGGCTAGGTACTTAGAAGATTACGTTCAAAAATGAAGATGGGGAGAATGGAATAGATTCGAAAGTCCCTGTATATTTATTTTACCTTAATCCCTTATATTATTCTACTTTGTTGAGTATTTTAACATAGTCAATGTCATCTATTATTTGTCAACTTTTGTATGTGTATTTCTTGCTAATGAAAAAGTCTTATATCAAGAGGTCTATAAGTTACTAATACTACAATAGTATAGATATAAATCGAAAATTATAATATTTTATTCTTCTTTGTACATAGGCCTCTTCTCGACATGTTTCTGTTAGATTTACTTACCTAATTTGATTTTTGTTGGCTTTTTAATATGTCAAGATAATCGTACGTAAATTATTGTCATTAAACTTTTCATCAGATTTTTTTGAAAACATCTCAAAGTGGATAATTTTTGATTTCAAAAAACATTGTGAGCAAAACGAAAAAAGTAAATTAAAATCCCGTTACAGTGTTATTTATAGTAAATATTTTCTTTATCAAGGCTTTTCCCTGAATAAACACAGGGGCAAAATTCCTTTACAAATTATTTTAAACAAACAATGATTAGCAGTTGATGATGTCATGTTAGTAAATATTTCGTACATTTTATAGTACTAAATCCCATAATCTGTTACTTTCACAATCCGAGCCTGCGACCCAGGCAAGTACCCAGTACCCACCTCATCAGGCCAGGCCCCAGGCGTTAATTTCAATTTGGTGATGCATTCGTTCGTTTAACCTTCTGTCTGGTCGTCTTATAGTCAATAAGTGAGACATATTATTCGTGCTTCTCATAAATGTGATACACAAAATATACGTGCTGTGAATAAAGTGTATTCCTAGAAAGTGATGGCTAAGGATGTAGTTAGCTTTCTTATGTCAGTTCTCAAAATACAGGTTAGCATCTTTACTTATTATGATTATTAATGATAATTCGCTTTAAATTGGATACAGGCTTGATCAATTAATTATTAAGGACGTGTCGATGCTCTTGCTGTTACCTCGCATTCTTTTTCCAATATTCCGATAATATTTTTTGAAATTTAAAGAAAAGAGCCGAATCACTTTTCTTCTTACTTCGCGAGCAAACATATTAAAGCTGAGCAATCATGTTTAATTGAATACAGATTATTTTGAGTGTGTTTATAAAGAAAGAATGCAATTGGAAAGCTACCATAAGCTCAAGTTTTAGGAACTTGTTTTGACTAAGGACGAACAAGCCTTTAGGATGTATGCAACAAAATTAAAGACATTTAAATCCGATTGCCTAAAGATGAAAAGTGTTTCAAGCCGGTTTCCCATGCTTCAAATTTATCGGCGGCGATTAGATTGCCACACACATCGCTTATAGTGGCAATTTTGTTGCATGCTAATAAACTATGTGCTATTTGCATGTAATTAGTCTTCATGGAATAGTCTTATAAAGAAAAAGCTTTTCTCTCGCCACTTGAAATTTTCTACTGTTTCTTGTTAATCACTGTTAAGTCGCATCAAATAAAAATAATTAAATTGGACCAGAACCTCGTAGGCGCATCTAAAGTGAAATATTATTAGCTGTTATTTTTTATCGGCCAAAATAGCAGTAGCAAAAGCCCCTTTTTCGCTGCTGAGCTTTTTTTTATCAATAAAAGTTAAACTTTTACTTCATCGATTGAGTAGGTAGTAAAAAGTACTTTTTCTGACATTAAAAAAAAACGGAGTTTGCTTGCCACAGCTTCGCTCTTTAAAGAATGTCCAAATTCTCCGATCTTGGCCTATTTTCCCATCTTTAAATCGTTTTAAATGAGATTTCAGGTAAATAAATCTACTTACTTACCACAAAAACTATACACATCGATATGCTAAAAGTAAAATTTTACCGCGAAATCTGCCATAAAATTCACTAGAAATTGCCTTCAATAATTCTGGTTCAGGGTATCACTGTGGTGTATTTTTCAGAGACCCCAATTGTTGGCAAGCCATTAATTTAGATTAAAAATAGTATGGGACCAAGCATTGATCATTGTGGCACCTCGATGTTAACAACACTCTCAGCAGAGTCCACTCTTGAGACCCTCACAATTTGATTTTTTGCGATACAATAGCTGGATGCAGCAAACTTTCGCTGAAGAATATCATGGTTAACCTAGTCAAACGCCTTGCTTAGATTGTTCAAAAACCATTTGAACACGTTTTAAAATCTAACGATTTAATTTTGTATAATGTTAACGTGCCACGCCACTGTGCTCACATTCCAAAGAAATCTTGAAAAAAAACTCGGCGATACTCGTAGCGCCATGTCTAGTTACAACGTTTACTCATCTGAACCCGACCAATCACAGCGCTACCCTACAGGATAGCCACTTCACCCAACCTAAAATTCCTAACTATAGTTCTAGTGGTCCCTAAAATTCCGATCTTTAATAATCAAACTTTATGAAAACTATCCAGCAGATTTCGACCAGGTTTGTGTTAAAATTCATAATATTAATTTAGACAACCGGTCATGCTAAGTTTTTACACAATTTCTCTTCATTTACGTTATTTGCCCTTTACTGACGTAATATGACAGTAGTGGGGGTAAGTTAACGCGCCAAAGCACGAGAAGACGACAGAAGCATCTAGCTGTTACTCTATAACTTTTTCTAACATGCGCAGTTGCGTTTTATGATGACCGTTGACTCCAACGCCATCTAGTGTGGGTGGCGTTGACTCAAGCGATTGCATTCGCGCCGTGTCTTCGCGATGCAATCAATTTGCCGCAAGAGCCCTCGTGGTCGAGAGGTCTAGATGGTTAGGTCCCAATTCGGCGGCTATCGGTGGCCCGGGTTCAAACCCCGTTGATTTTTTAATTTTTTTAAGGTAGTTTCTAAATAGTTTTTTTCTTGATTTTGGGTATGTCTTGGGTTAGTTTTGGTTAGAACCTGGTTAGTTTCCATTTATTGAGCCCCCGTAGCGAGCGAAGCGCCATGCGAAAAGTGAAATATTACTTATTATAATACGTGCCCGTACCTTGCATGCACTTTTTCCGAAATATTTTGCTTTATCTAACTAAAAACCAGGACATATTTAACAAAAGCCGTATTATAGTGGATATACAACTGAATCCGAATGGTTTTTCGAATGACAATTATTCGAACGACATTTCTTCGAATGGACAGTTCTTCGAAAAGACAATTCTTCGAATCGACAATTTTTCGAGTGTATAATTCTTCGAATGGACCCTTTTTCGAATCTTTAATTTAGTTTGGGTCAGTCCCTTTTACCGTTTTAGCAAAATCTCTGCATGGTACGTGGTGTAGAAAGTAGCGTTCTTGCCTGTCATTCCGGCGCTGCGGGTTCGATTCCCGTCGGTCGCAACAGCTGTTTTGTGTATTATTTTGTATTAATTTACCTTTTTTTTCATAATTTTGGGTTAGGTTGTGTTAGCCTTAGGTTAGTTTTGGTTGGTTAAAATTATCTATGTTTTCTCTAATTTAATATTTTCGAATATTTGTCTTTTCGAAAAACTATCCGTTCGAATAATTATCCATTCGAATAATTGGCCATTCGAAAAACCGTCCTTCGAAGAACTGTCTTTCGGAAAATTGTCATTCGAAAAACAGTCCTAGATTCATATACAGCAGCTTGCATGTGTTTCCGCGAATACATTCACAAAGAATCCCCCTTCTTTGTGAATACATTCCACTGCATTCAATAGTCAACAAGGTTTCGAAAAAGTTATAGCGTAACGGCTAGACGCTAGTCGAAACGCTATAAATGCGCATGTCAGAAAAAGTTATAGAGTAACCACTAGACGCTAGTGAAGACGACGGCTCCTCACGTTCTAGAAGTCAGTCGAGTCTTGAACCCCAACCAAATAGCTGAAGCGCGTTCCCGCTGGTATGGCCATATTGGCCATGCCAGGCAAGTTTCACGTGTTGAGATCTCCTAATCTCTCAAGATCTATACCAGTGACATTGTGGTATCCTGCCATTGCGACAGTTCGTCGTCGTCGTCTCAAGCCTACAAGTAAAGGTATTTATTGGCACCCAGCCATCTATCTCTCACAACTAAAACGCTGTTCTAAGCGAGGTCACACGTTTACAATTATTACTCTCTGACAAATCGAGTCTTGTCTCGAACCACAAGTAAGTAAATTCACACGTTTACAATTACTCTCTCACAAGTAAGACGCTGTACCGAGCGCTGTACTAGCGTCCTCATGGCAATCGCCCATGGGGGTTCATTTCTCTTTATGCTTTATTATAATATAAAGATTCTCACAAATGCTATTTCCCCTACATGGATTTCAGCTTACCCTGCATAACGCTTTTAATATCAATTTTGCGTGTATAAAAAACCGCATTTCACAAAGGCATCCATATCATGCCATTATGCATATAACTGCATACCATCTCAATACACTACCGTTTGATATTTGAGTCATTCTTATTTGCAAGAAATTGGATTACATTGTATATAGACGTTAAGAAGAGACTTAGTAAGTGTTTTTAAGTGACTTTCCCATGTGCTGGAAGATAAACTGCTGAACGATTAAACGTTGCTCGTCAATTGGTGAATATAGTGTACATAGTAGTTTATAGGTGGACATTAACGTAATATTTATTCTGTTATTATTGCTTGTATATTAGTGTATTTCATCTCAAAGTCATCTCAGCTAACCGAGCTCATACGTAGCAGTTCCACAGGAACTTTAATGAACATTTAACTGTACTTAGCTGCAAGAGAGTGTTTATAATCATATACATGTTTAGGATTACAATTCTTTATGCAATGCTTTAGTTTAAGTGTATTATTCTTGTGAATGCAGAATGCAAGGTCGACACCTAGCATCGACTGATAGTATCGTAGCACTGACTACATACAATAATTTAATGTTTATATTTTGTTTATTTATGAGCTGCAAGTTGTTTTCAGGTAAAATAACATTCATATAATGCTAAAGATGTTTGTTTTATTTACAAATTCACTTCAGAATTAGCCACTATGGTAAATTTTAGTGCCTATGAGCACTCTCTCTTTTGTTTAGAAAATCGACCAAGATCAAATCTGAAACATAGATCACATAATAAGACCGCATCAAACTGCTTGTCCTGAAATCCCTTCATAATAACCAAGATGTCTCAATATCGCCTATACCGAGGCCTATACTGTATTTTTACCACCCCTGAACCCTGAAACCAAACTACCATTCCCAAAAAGGAAGAGCACCGTTTCCCTGAAAAGCGATTAGTTTTCAAAATATGTTTTTTTTTTTAATTTACCACAGTTTTTACCTCGACTTTGAGCCTCATAGAAGACGTGACATGTTAAAGTGGCTTGAATATTTTCATATTTATAGAACCATGCCATCTTCTTTGAACAGTCAAAACCGTAGTTTTTTATCACGAAACTTTGTGAATAACTGGAAATCCGGACCGATTAGAGAAAAACTAATTATATTTTCTTCATCTACGCTGTCCAATTACATAGTCGGTAAACGCATTATTATCATCGATTTTACAAATTTTCGATTTTTTTGCAGAAAATTCGATATCGACACCTCAATGTTTAGCGCTTACGGGAAAATTTAAATTTTTGCTACTATACTTATACTTTTGAACCAGGTGAGTTCGAAAATGAGCACCGTTTTCTTGGAAAAAGATTAATTTTCGAAATATGATTTTTTTGTAATTATTGGAATAAATTAAGCAAATCGCTCTTCTTCAAAACAGGAGCAACAATAGCTCTTTTCTTAGTCGATGGAAACAGTATTTTCTCAAATCATAAGTTGAGGAGTTTTGAGTTAGGCATTTATTTATCATACGCGTCTTACTCATAGTCCATGTCCTTTATTTCATACTCCACTCAATCTATTTTTTTTATCATCCATAATAACACAAATAGTATATTATGCATGAGCTGTTAAAACATCATCATCATCACAGTCATAACATCTTGCCAGATGTGTTGTGACCTCATTATGTTGTCAGTTATTGCTGGTATTGGCCGAGGCATTACTGATATATAGTTTGTCGATTGCTTTCCTAACGGTGTTTTGCCATATCATCCGATTAGAAGTCAGTTCGGAAGCCCCGCTGACGTTTAGATCAAGGCACATTTTTGTTAGATCCACCCAGCGTTCAGGAGATCGACCCCGTCGTCGACCATCCGGGGATGGCCCTGTACAACTACTTTCTCCATGTTGTCATTCCTATGAATGTGTCCAAAAAATTTCAGGGCACACTTCAGTACTATGGAGGACAGGCGCCTTCGATTACCAATCTCATTTAGAATTGAGACGTTCGTTCTATGTGCCGTCCACGGAATCCGCAGCATTCTCCTCCAGCACCACATCTCGAAGGCATCTATACAATGGCGATCATGTCTTTGACGCGTACAGAAAGATGGAAGAAACCAGGGATAGGACCAGAGATAGTTTAGTTGTTTTGGTGATGTTAGAGTCATACCATATTCTATTGAGTTTTGTCATAGCTAGTCGTGTCTGTTGAATGCGCCGACGGATTTCTTTTTCGCTGCTGCCTGTGTTTTCGATTAACGATCTGAGTTATACAAAGTTATTCACCACTTGACAGCTTCCAACTTGGGATTTTTGAGGATGGTTGTTATGTTCTCTGTCTATAATCATCACTTTGGTCTTGTTGTAATTAACTTTAAGGTCCTAAGCCTCGCTAGTTTGTTCTAAGGTATTAAGGAGAGCTACTAGTTCAGCTTCTGTGGTTGCTAGTACAGCTGTGTCGTCGGCGAGTCTCAAGTTAGACATCCTAGTTCCACCAATGGTTATACCTCCCTCCCAGTTGTCCAGCACCTGTCGCATGATAAATTCAGAGTAAACGTTGAAGAGCATATGGGATAGTATACAGCCCTGACGAACTCCTTTTTCCGTTTTTGTTTCGGCTGACAGCATGCCGTCATTTCGCACGTTGCTTTCATAGAGTTATTTAGTAATTGATATTAGATGAGCGGGAATCCCCATGACATGCAGAAAATCCCATAGTTTAGCCCATTGTCCATTGTACGTTATCAAACGAAGCGTATATATATATATAT
>MU191461.1:235-35580 GCA_016904865.1 Pissodes strobi
GTTGGATCAAACATTACCGAAGTTGGGTCATCTGCATTTGCGATAACGCCGCAGCTCCGTTCGCTCTTGCTCGCAGTGCTAGTAATTGCGAGTACCTAGGATCTTCTTGCATGCCTTTCTCATCCATTGAGTCGATGGCGGATTGTAGTGCACGTAAATTTTCTTGTCCTTGTGGAGGCTGAACTTGAACAGGGCCTGAACAGAATAATAGATGTAATTAACACACAAAGATACTTCAACGGCAAAACTTATGAAGCTAACCCATTGGAAAATATTAAAATAAAAAGAATTTACGTTACAATTTAAACAATGATAATGGGTAAAAAGTCTGCTTGCATATAATCGGTAAATAATATTGACAAATACAATGTAGAAATGTTAATATTTAAATTTTTATGAGTAATTTTAAAATATTTCATAAAATCTAATATTAGTGTAACGTAGCACATGGAAAATTAGGCTTCTCTATGTCTTGGCGTGCTATTAAATCCGAACGGGTTTTCTTAGACGAAAACGGCTTGTATCTCGGCTAATAAGAAAATATCGATAAAAAATAAATTTTGATATAATATCAGTCGATTAGTTCCAATTACATAAAAATAATAACAAGTATTTATTTTACGTAGGCGATAACCTCAAATATACCGAAAACAATGTACCTGGAGATGTTTGATGTGTAGGTGACGGATGTCCTTGAGGAGCATGGCCTTGAGGTGATGGATGACCTTGCGATGCTGGCGGAAGTACTGAAAGTAAGGAATTAAAAGAATAAAGATACAGCAAGATTTGATAAGTCTCAAATATATCTATTAACATTTACAGACGTTGTTCCTAAAGAAGCAAAAAACTCATATATGTTTAATAAATTTGTAAGTAATAGCAAAAAGAAAACATTTACTTTACATTTGATTACAGGTACCTTGAGGTGGGTGACCCTGTGGCGAAAGATGCGGTGGAGGATGCAGTTGCTGTGACTGATGACCCTGGCCCTGTGGCGAAGGGTGAGCTTGCATGGGATGTACTTGACCTTGTGGAGATAGGTGACCCTGTATGGGATGTCCTTGCCCCTGTGGCAATGGGTGACCGTGCATTGGATGACCTTGTCCCTGCGACGATGGGTGACCTTGCATTGGATGACCTTGTCCCTGCGAAGAAGGGTGACCTTGCATTGGATGACCCTGTCCCTGCGGAGACAGGTGGCCTGGCATGGGATGGCCTTGAGGAGGCGGATGACCCTGTTGGGGATGCCCTTGTCCGGGGTGCCCTTGAGAAGGATGAGAGGGCGGGCCTGGTGAAGGTGAGCTCTGCAACAATGTTCTTCTATATAATTTAAATATTATAAATGAAAATGACGTAACTTGATCAATAAAATTGTTTTATTGAACTATATTTGCAGCTTGAACTGGTATAACGTATTTGAAAAAAATGGCCGTGAGTCAGTAAAACTCTTAGCTGACTGGAGAATATATTTGTTGATATTAAGGGAAGTTCGATTATTTACTTTAATGACACGTTGACTTAATCAGTGTCTTGAATGCGTTAATGTCAGCGACATTAATAGACGTATGATATTTAAAGGACTGATTAGTTTAGCAGTGACTAATCAGAGTTCAAAGTAGTGGCTTTAAGACCTCATGTACTTACCTATAGTGGGCTGTTTTCAGCTTCCTATATGTAATATGTAATTAGTTTGAAGGCATAATGAATAAAAATATATAGAAGAAATAAGCTTAATCTAAAAGAGAGCCAATTATAACACTTAATAACATAATATGTACACAAAGATAAAAGTGGTTTTGTTGCGAAGTCATACCCAATTAACTCCTGCATCGATCTAAAAATAGTGTAAAGCTCCTTCTCATTGAAAGTAGACTTTACTCATTAGAATATTGCCAATTGGGTAATTTCTTAGACTATATAATAAAGACTATATACTCTAAGGGTAAGTTATATTATTTATGAGTATAATCATTGTTTATACAGTAAAAGGCAATGGTATAATTAATTATGTTGAGTCCATTGTAATTTAGTAGATAACTTGAACTTGATGTAGGTTTGACATATTGACAATTCTCATACTTACATATTAAGCGTGACATGACTAAAGGAAATAAACAAATTTAAACACCGTTGCAAGTCGAATATATTTTGAAATTCCGAATATGACTGTTCGTAAATTCAGTCTTACCATATTCTCCTGCATATTCGTCAGTAAATGTATAAATACAAAATTAATTCATATCAAGTAGTACCGGTTCGATTCCAGACAAATAAAGCACAAGGTTAAAAATATTACAAGCCTATCAACACACACACGTTTGTTATTTGCTCGAATGTAGATTACCCGAGATTGAGACAATTAAACGTTTTTCTCGATAATTACTTGTCGTCAACCGAGTTTATAGGAAACTAAAGCGGCTATAAGCCAAATTTTCAAGCTTGTCTATTTATTTTGTAAATACTAACACCCGATAAGTTTTACGAATAAAAATATTAGTGATTTTTGACCCGCTTACTTATTCGAATGTAAACGTGAGTACTAACTAATTTTACTTTAGCTTATCTAAATATACACGCGATAACATATTTTGCCCGTAAAAAACATTTAAATATTTATCTTGACATTCATTATTCCGTATATAATCGGTAAATTCGATTGTTTATGTAGTCGTAAAAATTGGATTTGAATTAGAAATTTTTAAGTAACACATAAATATTTAAACATATTCTGTGATCCAATTTAATCATTGATTCCTGTTACTTGTAGACAAATATTTTTGAATTAGTAATTTCTTAGGAAGCAATCACAATTAGAAGTAGAATTAGATCTCACTGCATACTACAATAATTAGGTATTACTACTTGTTTTTATACTTATCAATTGAAAAAAATATATAACAGGAGAAGCTCAATTTAAGCCTTGCCTTGCACTACAAAGGGCTGCTGGCTTCAATAAAGCGCAAGTAACCCAGCTTTTTAGATCGGATGACAACATTAATCGAGAGCCATAATTTTGGATCATTTAATATATTTAATTCTGATGAGACAGGTGTCTCAGTTGTCCACAACAAGCTCAACGTAATGTCCGTCAAGCATTTTTATGATCAAAAGCTTAGAGCTTTTTTAAATGGATGCAACTATTTATTGGATGAGTCAACCCTAGCGAAAAAAATCCTGTCTCAGGGCAGTCTCAGTCACAAGAACCTTAATGTTATTATTTACGCTAATAAAATATTTATATGCTAGTTTACCCCCTTATACTCTTATACATGCCATAAATTACAGCTCTGGATAGGGTTGTCATAAGTCCATTCAAAAATGCATACAATCAGGCATATGCATTATAGATGGGAATATATCTAAACCTAAAAATATCTATAAAAGACATAGCTGCCCTGGTTAATGTGGTATTTTCAAGAATCTGCAGAATAGAGTTAGCACAATTACGTTTCAAGTGCACATCAATTCATCCTTTCGACCGAAATGTCTTGGTAGATCTAGACTTTTCTGCCTCACTCACCAATGAGGAAGAAAACGCAAGTGGTGATGCTCGACAGTCTAGAAATGCTGACAAAGAAACAGCTCCTGAACCAAGTTGCAGAAAAAAGCAATTAAAAGAGAAAAATTATTTGATTGGAGCAAAGAAGAAAGTTTGAGCGAACAGAAAAGAAGACAAAAATTCTAAAATATGATCAGCCCAGCTGCAGCAATCAAGCAAATAATGACCAATCTACTAAATACATTTGCAGAACAAAAAAGTTAAGGTGTCTGATACCAGACGACTCCCCCCTACAGCATATTCGTATATACTTTACTTGGCACGTGCTTATACCCTGTATTTCTGCATACAAGTCGCACCACCCTTAACATATTTCCTGAGGAAGCTCCGGCAGATAATCGACAGGTAATCTATTAACTTATAATTGCCACAAACCTATAGTCTTTGTAACATCATAAAGCTCAAGAACACTAACCACTTAGTAAAGGCTACTATCCAGCCATACCATTAAACCACGTTCGTCAGATATTTGGGAAACCATATCTAAGAGCTGTGGTTCCGTTATATAAGCGGCTTTGTGAAAACAAGAATTGATCCACTCAAGCCAAAATATTTCTTGATGAAGCTTCCATAACTTGTGAGATAACCAACATCTAACCTATGATCTTGTAACTGAAGCCAATAGATAGTCCTTTTTGACATCGTATCAATTAAGAGATTTGGAAGAATTATTTCCCTCTTATTATTGAAGAGCCTTCGGCAACAAGTAGGATACTTACAGCAAATATGTTGTCCTTCTGATATCATAAAAGAAAGCTTTGGAACACATCCACCTCGTAAGAGCTACTATGACAAATAATCCAGGTATACCATTATATGATGTTGGTCAAATAATTGGGAAAGAATATCTAAGGGTCATCTATAACCAAAGGTTACATACTAGCCATAGCATTAAACCACGTTCGTCTGATATTGGAGAAAACATATCTAAGGGCTGTGGTGCCGCTATTAAACGACTTTGCGAAAACATGGATTAATCCACTCAACCCAAACATATTTCTTGATGAAGCTTTGACAACTTGTGAGATAACCAACAGCTAACTTATAACCTTGTAACTGAAACCAATATATAGCTCTTCGTGACACCATGTAGCAATTAAAAGATTTGGAAGAATCAATTCTCTCCAGCAGGGATATTTATTGAAGAGACTTCGGCAATAAGTAAGATAATTAACAGCAAATATGTTGTCCTTCTGATATCATAAAAGAAAGCTCAGGAACATAAAACATCTCATAAAAGCTACTCTGAGAATTAATCCAGATATACCATTATCAGTATCAGTAACAGAAGAAGTGGCCCCTAGCGGGCCTTGCACTTAGGCCACTAATTGGTCCCGTTGTGCCCCCAGCCCGCATTAGAGAACTTCCAGGATGCCGACCCTCCTTCAGAAAGCCCGCAACTCCTTGAGGACTAACACGACGCACTGAATCTCGCTCGAACGGCGTCTACACCATCTACACTCCCCCTGCTCTGCAATTCTTAGTAGAGTCAGGTGCCGTCTAAGCCTACAGTGCCCTGTGTAGAATCCTACCAGGGTCCTGCACTCCTTCCTAGGTAGGCTCTGGTGAAACTCTTCGCGGGCCCATGCATCATGAGCCTCGTCTGTCTCGTTCCCGGAGCCGTCCGCCATACCTTTTCCGCTCGACCCTCCGTCCAGGCCTCCAAAGCTAACATACCCACACAGGGATCAGGCCCTAAATATCAGTGTGCGGAGCCTTCTCAAGCTAAGGCATCAGCGGCCTCGTTTCCCAGTACACCCGAGTGACCCAGGGCCTCACAGCATGCACCAGCTCCGGACAGTGTTCCCATTTTGGGCCCGTCTGTGAACCAGACTAGCCCATCCCAGGATCCCGTCCTTCCCTCCATCCAATCCTCCTTTGTAGGGAAGAGGAAGTTTAGCCCCGCGTGGAAGCCTATCTCAGAGACCGAGTCGCCTGGCATACCCAGGATGGCTAGGTCCCCAGACAAGCCCCGCCATAGACCACAATGGTCATGACAGGAGCCGTAATAGATCTAAGATAGCAGTAGTTGCGCAAGCCCATATTTTAAATAATTTAATAAACTTTAGAAGATTGAATATTAAAGAGGTTAGTAAAGTGATGATTGAGTTTTAGGGAAAAAAAATAAGGAACGAATTAAGAAAACACGAATTATGAATCATCAAAGATAAGAGTTGGGTAATGATTAACGATATGCAGAGTGGAGAAGATTGTTATATTGAGGATTGAGACTTGGAAAGAAAATAGAATGTTTCTATTCTTACCTGTGACTATTAAATTTTGTTCCGATTCACCCTACTTTCTCTACAATATCGCTCTATATGCTGACTATTAGGAACCCTCATATCAATATTGTAGTGTAATTTACCTCCCACTAAATACCATTAACGATACTAGCTAATCTCAAACATACAAAAAGGCTTAAATTTAATTTTCTTAAAAAGTTCTCAACTAATAGAAAAAATTAACAAATAAAACATCAACCTGATTTTCTGGCAATATTAAATAATATGCTATTGTAGGCATAATAAATGCAACGCAGAAATGTCCGCCCAAACTGATGTTGAAAGATACTACAACTTCATTCTACCATTGATTAAAACAGCAGGAGAAGTAAGTATATAATTCCTTCATTCGCAACTCATTATGAAAACTGACATTATGATTAGAAATAGTTTAAAGTGGAATCGGGAAGTAGAATATATAGCTTAATTCCAATGCCATGCAAAGCGCACGTGTAAAATGTGCCTACATAAGGCATATCAGTTACTGTGTACTTGTTTGTTGTAAGTATGTAATAACTCAGCATTGCTTGTTACTAAAACCATATGCTTATTATTAACAAAGGCTATCTCGCATTATCTCAATATTAAATACTAACATTTATTATATACGTATCCACTTATGAAATTGGTCTGATACCGTCTGACTATTCCATAAATGCATATGCATAGAAGTGTAGAAACTAGAAACAAAATTATATAGCGGAAGGCGGGACAGAACTGGGTTGGGGGATCGAACGGGGTACTCATTCTAAATTCCGAACGCAGCCTTAAAATAATCCGAATTCACAGCGGGCTAACAACACTTGCTGCAGCGCCCGTTGGCCGATAAACGTCATCAGAGAACTTTATTTTGAGTTGCTGATATAACTTTTGGTTGTTATAGCCAGCACGGTAAGTGGGATTTTTATTTATTTAAGTAAATTGCAAACTATCCAGCTTTTACCTGAAATTGGCCGAGTGGGGCAGAATGAGGAATTACCCCGTTCTACCCTCCTTTCTACAGAACAACACTAAACTAAATATGTATTTGTTTGTTCTGGATGGTTCAAAATTATGTATGCAAAACAGAATGATAAGGCTGGTCGGCAGAATCCATGGAGAAATGGACAACAAAAGAGCTGCTGAGCAAAAGAATGACAATGAAGATGTTAAAGTAGAGAAAACTGCTGGCAAATTCCATTGCGTGTTTTGGGTTGAGCAGGAACTAGAATTAAGAAAATTATGTAAAATCTATGGCAGCTAGACTATTTGATATAACCATCAAATAGTCTAGCTGCCATAGATTTTACATAATTTTCTTAATTCTAGTTCCTGCTCAACCCAAAACACGCAATGGAATTTGCCAGCAGTTTTCTCTACTTTAACATCTTCATTGTCATTCTTTTGCTCAGCAGTTCTCAGACTGGTTATGGTTATGATATAACCATGATTGCTTTTCGACGTTTGGCATATCAATTAGCTGCATAAAATCAGTTTTTGAATGGCTGGAAAAGATTGGATAAATGGTTTCTTACGACATCCAACGTTAACAATGCGAAAGCCAGAGGTAACTTCAGGAGCTAGAGCAATGAGATTTAACCGGGTTAGATATTTTTGACAATTAAAAGTTAACCTATAAACGTATTGTCACGGCTAGCGACCATCCGAATGTTTTTGTGTTACCCTATACAACCAACCTTGTCGCATCGACACTCTTACCGTATGAGTCATCGCCGTGCGAGAAGATTCGGGGCTGTGGTGTTTTCCCGACACATGCAGCCCTGGTCGAGAATAATAGAGAGCCCTCGCTTCGTCCAGAACATTCGCGATTTATTTTAGACTGGATATAAATAGAGGGCATAGCAACATTAGTTGTAAAGAGTAGAGTAATTTAGTGTGTTTAAATGTATAGTGATCAGGAATAAAGAGAGTATTATTTGAAAATAGTAAAAGTTGTGATTTTGTCAGAACCCACGGAAAACGTAACAGTTTTTACAACTGCGACGAAACTGGGTTGACGGTGACTCCAAAGGGTCATACCAAAGTTTAAGTGGATGTCAACACCGGCAGAACGTGGAAAAACCATCACTACCGAAGTTTGTTTTTCTGCTTCTAGAGCCACCTAGGCTATGCTATTTCCGAGAAGAGTACCACCTGGTTCAATTATTGAAGTGAGTAACTCTGGGTGGATAACAATAGAGCCTTTCATGCAATGGTTCATATTATTTGTTAAATTTTCTAGCGCAATTAAAGAAAATCATGTGGATGGATATGCAACCCATACGAAAAATGAGAAGCATATTTTAGATGCAGGTGAGAATGGCCTTACTTTGTTAGATATCCCACCACATACAAACCATAGAATCCAACCAGTGCCAGTGTATGTTTCATTCATAAAACTGCTCTGCACTTGTTATGAGAATGAGGTTCGTACGTTGCTCCGCTGCAATATCGGAAAGGTTGTTACCATAATGCAAATTCTTAACGAATATAAAACAGCAGGTATTCGGCCTGCTGCTGAAACTGTTTTTACAGATGCTGACTATCTTCCAGCTGCCAAAACCGATATCCATTGAAACGAAAAGAGAGTAACCAATGATCTCTTACAAACCGATGTGGTTCAGTGGTGAATTAAGACGAAGGACGCCAACAGAATATGGAGTAATGATGCTAGTGTTTCTACTACGGAGCAGGATAGACCACCACCATGCTTCCCTACCAAAGTGCTCTACTTGGAAAGCCATAGATTGTAAAACTTCTGCTGCCCAATATCACAATTTTAATTTTGCTTACTTGAAAGAGGGAAAAGGGCATTAATAACATCAACCCCCTGTAAAGATGAATTAGAGGCTGCCCTTCATGCTAAGAAAGTTCTGACTGATAAAATGGAGAACGTAACAACAAATTTAAATTTCGTTATGTCAAAAAGTGGCACTAAAATAATAACGCTACGGGAAAAATTAAAATAGAAGACAAAACAAAAAAAATAAAAGCCTGAATTTCTTCAGAAGAAAGTGATGTGGGCTGTTTGCATGGGAGGAGTTTTATTTCAAATTAGTAGAGAGGCGTGACTGCTTGTGCAGTGTGCCACAAATGGGCACATATCGCATGCGGAGGGGGTCGACGTCGACAGTGATGACGACGAAGTTGTCCACGTATCCCAACACTGTCAATGAAAGTGTCATGCTGCATATTTCGGCAGCTGTGTCCGGTTTAATTTATATTAGCTCTCTAACTACTTCATGTTTTAAAGAATAACACTTTGTTCTATATTTAGTCAATAATCAATAAAATGTTTATCAATAAAATTCACTTCTTTGGGTTAATATTGCTAAATTTGAGGATAAACAGATTACATGTTATCTGAAAAATACTCCAAATAATGGATTTGCATTAAAATTTGTTTAACTTTTAATTATTTTCAATTTTTAATCATTAAACGTTAAGTACCCACCATTCTATACCGCCTTCCCCAATTAATTACAAACTTTCAATATCAAAAACAATTGGACATCACATTCAACAGGATGGTGTAACCGCAAATTTAATTTTGATAATAAAAATTTACGATTGCAAATGGCTGCTACTAATCTATTATTTACATTTCTTAAAAAAAGTGTTTAGATTCCGTTCTATTTATTTACTGGAACTGCATCATCAATCGATATATGGAAAAGTTTGTATAGAAAACGTATACAAATTTGATAATCATTCAACTTAAACAGGTACAAGTATATTATTCTACTTATTATATATTTTTTAAGCAAAGGTCTATGCACGTTTTATACAACATACCGTAATTCAAATTCAATTATGTTTTAATAAGTAAAGCGTAAAATTTGGCAATACATTTAAAATAAGCAAGTTCTGGAACAACTGGAAATCCTAGATAGGTTATAACGACTTCTGTCATTAGCAAACCATATATATTTTTTTTATGTATACTTTCACATACAGGACTATTTTCTATACTAAAGAAGATAGCGAAAAACCAAAAAATACCATTTCTACAAAACGCATGGGAATAAAAATGAGGTATTTTGCGAACCACCTTCATACACCCCTGAAGTACTACCCTCATCCACTTTCAGTGAAACCAAAATTGATGAAATTTAAGTACGAAATGTTAGCAACATTTTGAGAAAATACTTTAAAACTGACTTAAATTAGAAAATGATCGTAAATGATAAAAAAGGATCTCAAAAATTAAAACACTATTGGCAATAACGCAAATACCTGTTTTTTGCTCTTTATTGTAAAATCTTGCTGGCTATTGCCATCACTTGTGTCTGTATTTTTCCTTCGGATTTATTTTAATTAGGAAATTGTGTGTTCTATGGAAGAACGAGTAGAAATGGTTGTGGTATATGCTATTTGAGAACTGTCATTAGCTTCAATGAAAAAAATCCTGACAAAAACGTCAGCCATGTCTACATAAGAGATTTCACTTAAATTAAAAAAAAAATGGACCCGTGGGTAATAAAAATAAACAACAACCTAGAGTTTTGGATGAGGATATGCAGATTGAGGTTATTGGCCAAGTTTCTGTAAGTGCAAAGGTGTCAACGCGTCATTTAGCAGCAGATACCGGCATATCCAGAGAATCTGTCAAGTAATGAAAATGCATAAATTTCGCGCTTACAAAATGAAAATTGTGCAAGAACTTGGGGACAATGATCCGGACAGAAGAATTCAGTTTTTTTAAACTATGACAGGGGGAACGTCAATCCCAGGATTTATAAAAAAAACATTTGTTTCAGTGACGAGTCTTTTTTTCGTAAATGGTCATGTCAATAAGCAGAACTGTCGGTACTGGAGTGAAGCTAATCAATATCTTTTGTACAGAGAGGTACACCCAAAAAGTTAATGTTTGGGAGGGAATACTGGGATATAATATCACAGGCCTTTTTTATTGAAGAAAATTTACCCGGGCAAGTTTATGCTGAAATGCTCAACCAAATTATAGAGACCTCGATTGTTCATGAAGTTGATATCAAAGGAGATTTACAAGGCGATCAAAATTTGAGCGAAGATCTTCTACACTTCCAGCAAGATGATGGACCTCAAGCAGTTGATTTTGCAATTCATTTTGTGTTTCCGGTTGGCCCAGAAGCTGTTGATTGTCTTGATTTTGTTTTTGTTGCCGAGTAAAAAGCTGGTTTGCCCTCTCTTGTTGCAGATGTAGCTGATTTTGAGTTTGTTGTTGGCTTAGAAGCTGATTAGCTCTCTCTTATTTATTTTTTTTTATGGCAGTGGCACACACACTAAAGGGAGATCCTATGGCGCTCGACGACCGGTGTGTGTGCGAAGATGTTGATTGACACGGTTCTTGAACAGTTGTAGGTTGTAATTAGTGGGAAACAGATGTCCTGGAAGTGAGTTCCACAGTGATGCAGTGGGCCAGACAAAGGAGTTCTTGTAAAGCGATGTTCTAGGTGTTTCTAGTTGTACGACGAACTGGTGCGCTCCTGCCGTCTGTCGTGACTGTCTGACAGGAGTTGCCAGGGGCGGGATGATGCGGGCCAAATCCTGGGAACATCTGCCATGAAAGTATCTGTAAAACAGAGACATCTCGGCCACATGCCTGCGGTGTTCCAGACCATCCAGATTCCGGGTCAACTCCGGGTCGCCGACGGGACGCACAGCTCTCTTCTGAATGGAATCCAGCAGCTTTAGGATGTGCTTTGGTGCGGCACCCCAGATATGTGAGCAATATTCTAAGCACGGTCTTATTTGCGCTTTGTACAGCAAGAGCAACTGCTGCGGTGTATAGAGTTTTTTGTTGCGAAATAGCGCACTAAGCTTCTGGGAGGCTGATTTTGCGATGTTAGCAACATGGTCATGCCATGACATATTGCTGTTGACCGAGACACCCAGCAGTCCGATTGACGAGGATGAAGGAATGGTCGATCCTGCCATAATGATGTCAGGGCCCGCTGTATTGGCCCTCTTGGTAAACGTTGTTGCTTGGGTCTTTGCTGCATTGAACTGGACCAAATTTCGGTCGCCCCAAGTTTGAACTTTCTCCAGGTCTTGATTAATAGCTGTAATCTGCTCCTGTCTGCAGTGGTGAGTCTCAGTCGCTGGTAAGGGTTTTTCTGATCTAAAGTGGGAGACAAGGGTACTGTCATCTGCAAAACTGTAAACAGGATTATTCGTTTCGATCAGCAGGTCATTAATATAGATGAGGAACAGAGTTGGTGAAAGTATTGCGCCCTGAGGCACGCCCGCGGTGATGGTGAATGTGTCCGAGATGTGTCCATCGACTGCAACGTGTAGGGATTGCTGATTCAACTGATTTTGAACATGTTTCTAACTTAAGAGTTGGCTGCCTTAGTGGCTTGTTGATGAGTCAACTGATTTTACTGATGCATCTGATTCACTGAGGACAATTGATTTTGTTGTTGATGATTTAATATTTGATTTTGATCTGTTGCTGAGGACTTAAGAGTTGACCTTGAGTGTGATGAGGGAAACTCATCATTTGGCCCACGTTATGTTGTTGTGGCGAGAGAGTGGTTGAACCAAAATTATCCAAATCAGGGAATTTGCAGAAGAGGTACGATTGAGTGGCCGCCAAGATAACTTGAGCTTACCGCTTATGGGGTTACATTAAATCACTAGTTTACAAAACCCAACCGGCATCTCTGGAACATTTTGCGTCAGACACATTGAGACATTGTTCAGAAGATTAGGGAAGAATTTGAAAATCGACTTTATTTATGTTTAGAATAAAATAGAAATAATTTTGAGCACTTAATAAAATAGTTACAAAAAACAGCAAAAAACAAGTATTTGGGTTATTGCAAAGAAAGGTTTCAGCACTACAATAGTGTTTTAATTTAAGCTTGGGATCCTTTTTCATTATTTACGTTTATTTTCAATTTTTTTCCAGCCAAATTCTGAAAAAGCCAGTTTTAAAATATTTTCCCAAAATATTGCTAGCATTTCGTACTTAAGTCTCATTAATTTTGGTATCGCTGAAAGGTATTTTTGATAAGCTTTCCAAACAAGTGTCATTTAATTTTAAAGCGTAGTGCTTCAGGGGTGACTGAGGGTAATCTGCAAAATAATTCATTTTTGTTCCCTCGTGTTTTTGTAGAAATATAATGTTTTGTTTTTTTTTGGTATCTTCTTTAGTGAAGGAAATATAGTCATTGTAAGTTTTCAAAATGTCACCCTGTATATCGATTAATGCAGTTTCCGGTGAGAGCCACAATAATTCTATATCGTTATTCAGGAGAAACAAATAATTTTCAATAATATACAAATTACCGTGGATGCCATCGTGGATCCAACTCAAAACTCATTATGTCAAAATAAAGTTTAATGATTTATAATACATTCTTTGCACTTTTAGTACTTCTTACAATCCAGGAGTGAAGCTATCATGGTTGAAAACAAGACTGTAAACGATTTAGTAACCAAATATGATAAAAACATTGAAAATAATCTCGTAAAAGAGATAAAAGCAGAATATCCACATCACAAGTAAGCTATATATCAACGCTGATTATTTCAGCAATTTCAGAGTTAGAACGTTATACTTAAAATATAAGAAACCCAAAATACAAAATTTTCCATAAAGTTTATTTACCATTAATTATTAGTTTCAGATGTCAATGTCGTAACGCCATTCATACATTTCATTGCATGCCTAAAAATGTCAAAATCCGGCAAATACGTTCAGTGTTACATATACGAATTCGACTTGTAGAAATTTAAATATTTGTAGATTTATAGGCGAAGAAGGATCAGAATTAGCTGCAGAAGCACCTACCCTTACGGATGATCCAACATGGATCATAGACCCAATAGACGGTACTACCAATTTTTCACGAAAAATACCTTTAAGCGGAATATCGGTAGGGCTAACCGTAAACAAGGAACAAGTTCTGGGAATAGTGTACATCCCTTATTTGAATGAATTGTACACTGCTATAAAGGGACAGGGAGCATATCTGAATGGAGAGAGAATTCGGTGCAGTAATGTGAAAGGTATAAATTGTTTCATGGTCATTACTAAAGAGCGGAAAAAATGCAAGAGAAAAACCCCAATATATGCGCATTTAAATGCATAAAATTTTCAGAATATATGCATTTTTATTATATGAAAAATTATGAACATTAATGTTATTTTAAATAAAGCCAGAACAATTTCTTGATAATTAAACCCGTTCTTCAGAAATCCTATAATTTTTTACCTATACCACAGACTTATTTAAATAAATATAAACGAAACAAAAAAAATTCGTAATAAAAGTTTTTATTCATAGATACACACGTTGATACTTACATAGCAAATTACAAAACATAAAACCAAAAAAACATAAAAATCTTACAGTGACAAAACATTATTTGCGATTATAAAAAAAAATAATCATCACCACTACCTTTACGTACAGTGACTCGTCCGGTATGTTAAATTTATAATATTTTGTCAAAAATGCATGTAAATTGGGATTGCTCAGTTTTTTAAGTGGTATATTGGCTCCAATGAATGCCTTACATAAGTCCTCATTGAACTGGGCTTGTTTGCTGTTTTTTGGTTTTTCTTCAAGACAATGTTGTATTGTTTGCTGGGAGGGTTCCCCTCGATGCAATTTTCGCATGTTGAGCTGGTGTTTTGCTAATTTGACATTCTGATCCATAATAAATTTTTATCTGCATGAATCTGTAAAATCCAAAAAAGCATTAATTAATTTCGGTTTACATTCGTTAAAAAATCGAATTTTAAAAAATCTTTCCTACTTCATCCCAATTAAATATTTGAGTAGAAAACTTTTGTAAATACATTAGATTTATTAACATTAGCTTTCAATAATTTGCTTGAATACGTAATTTATAAAAGCAGCAATCTCCTTATACCAAAAAACATAATATCTTTCTTTTTTACTATAAAATAATTCAGCAGAAATTTTTTATAAATACTTTAAAATTGTTAACATTAACTACCAATAATGTGCTTGAATACGTAATTTATAAAAGCCAAAATTTCCTATTATATCAAGAAACATATATCTTTCTTTATTTACTATAGACTGGAAAAAAAAAATAAATGTGAAAATATGGTTTATACTCACAATTTTCGAACAAGCTGTACAAAACAAATTGGTGCCATCCGAAGTGAACTCCCGATAGCTCTCTATCCACGACATATGGAAGTTAGTTTTCGGCATTTTAACAAACACTGCACAGACAGACACAGACACAATTCACTTTACAAAACGAGGCACAAAAGAACGTTTCAAGTAGACGATATCAAAGATATTAAAAATTGCCACCTCTTTGAACTATCGGATTCTGTTTGCTATATTAATTGCTTTTACTGGGAATAACCTATAGTGTGGGTTTATCCGGGGTAATTCTATGAAGTAGTAAAGTACCCATTGTAATGTAATAAAATAAACTAAAAAATACATGCCGTGCAATAAACAAGCAATCGAAAAGGGACGGACAGGGTCTTTATTCGGCCATAAAATGTAATAAATGCTCTATTATTGGAAAAAATGCATGTTTTGTACAAAACAGACAAAAAATGCAGAAAATGCATTTTGCATTTTCTCCGCTCTTTAGTCATTACTTACTGTAATGACCATGTAATTGTATAAGCCACACTTTCATAGAATATACTTGTTAAATTGCCTTTTATTCTAGTAAATGGTAATAACCTTCGGACTGCCAGCCTCTCTCTGCAGCTGGCTTGAGAGTTTCCTTAAGAACCGATCTCTGCACTTTGCAGTTGATGGACACATCTCAGACACATTCACCATTAATAATACTTTCACCAACTCTGTTCTTCATCTATATTAACGACCTGCTAACCGAAACCAATAATCCTGTTAAAGTTTTGCAGATGACAGTACCCTTGTCTCTCAATTTCGGTCGGAAAAACCTTTACCAGCAACTGAGGTATATCGCCGCAGACAGGAGCAGATTACAGCAATTAATCAAAATCTGGAGAGGGTCCGAACTTGGGGCGACCGAAATTTGGTCCAGTTCAATACAGCAAAAATCCAAACGGCCACGTTTACCAAGGATCGGCCATTCCTTCATTCCTTCATACTCGACAATCCGAATACACCCAGTATTCCGGTTGTCTGGGTCAACAGCAGCTGCTCTTGCTCTACAAAGCGCAAGTAAGACCGTGCTTAGAATATTGCTCACACATCTGGGGTGCTGCACCGAAGCACACCCTAAGACTGCTGGATTCCATTCAGGAGAGCTGTGCGTCTCGTGGGCGACCCGGAGTTGACCCGGGATCTGGATAGTCTGCAACACCGCAGACATGGCAGATGTTCCCAGGACTGGGCCCGCCTCATTCCGACCCCAGCAACAGATGTCAAACAGTCACGACAGACGGCAAGAGCGCACCCGTTCGAGGTACAATTGGAAACACCTGGAACATCGCTTTACAAGGGCTCCTTTGTCTGGCGCATTGCATCGCTGTCGAACTCACTCCCAAGACATCTGTTTCCCCCAAATTACAACCTGCAGCTATTCAAGAACCTTGTCAATCAACATCTTCGCACACATACCGCTCGTCGAGTGCTCATAGGATCTCCCTTCAGTGTGTGTGTCATTGCCATAAGAAAACACAATTTGGTCAAAAACAATTATAATCAAAAATAATGCCACTTGATCAATTTAAATATTTATTTAGTCCAACATTCCCATTCTTTACTCGTTTGCAATATCACATACATCAATATCAAGTGATGGTTCTTTAAAATGTTAATTAGTTTCTAGTTTCCTGTTACTGGAGGGGAGTCGACCAAAATAAGTAATACATTGTTCTTCAAGAGTCCAACTTCCATAAATCTCAGCGATCAGGGACACGATAACTAAATACCCAACTTATACTGGGCCCTAACTATTGGCGCACTGCATCACTGTGGAACTTACTCCCAGGACATCTGTTTCCCCCCTAATTACAACCTACAGCTATTCAAGAACCATGTCAATCAACATCTTCACATACACACCGCTCGTCGAGTGCCATATGATCTCTCTATAGTGTGTTTCGACGCACATATTTCCATCAGCGGCGTAGCTCGGATGGTAGAGCGCTCGCTTAGCATACGAGAGGTGCCAGAGTCAATTACCGAAGCCTCCAAGAAACTTTAGATACAGACGTTATCTAGCATATGTTGTTTATGGTGTCCATGTTCATTTAGAGGATGTTACGGTAATTTTAACAATTCCGTAACATCAGGTTGTTCCGAGTTTGCTTGTATTTATTTTTAGTTTGAAATAATAACTTTTCATCTTCAACCTATTTTGAATTACTGTCTGAACCGACCTGGTAGCAACAGTGTGGAAAATTCCGCATTAAATAGTACGAAAATATTAATAAATAATGAATTTTTATGTTGCCCGTCAAGCTCATTTAAAACTAATTTTTGTCTTTTAAATATACCAGTCGATAATTATATCGTCAATATAAAATGAAAATTAATATTATGGGTTGTTGAATCTACGTAAATATAGCAGTAGAATATATTATTAAAAATTGATAAATAATTTCAAATATGCAGTTCAGATTTTATGATTAAAGATCGGTCGCTTCGTACGGTGGAAAAAGGTGAAATATTTGTGACGACTGCGTGTCAGTGTATTTTTTTTCGAGATGTGATTCTGGTGGAAGGTAGGACTGGATTTTAAAATCTATCTTGTACCGACGACCAGTGTGAGAGGTTGTGAGAAGGTAGGGCTTGACATTTTCTTTATTCTGATTTTTATTTCAAGTTTTCTCTATCGAAAAGTCTGTAGGCAGAATAAAGCTGCTAAGCTTGCGAATCTCTGATATCTGTCCACTATCGTTTTCACATACCACGTTGTCTTTTGCCGTGTGTATGTTAAATAAGCTCGTGCATATCTGTTATCTGTCTACTATCATTTCACACATACCACGTTGTCTTTTGCCGTGGGTAGGTTTTTGTCTGCAGGGCATATGTGGGATAGTGGGTTTTTTGGAGCTTAAGGCTTTTAGAGAAAAAAAAGGACTTGATCCTACAAGAGCAAGGTTACTGAATTTCGGTTTTAGTTTAGCAACCCAACTGAAGAATCGATCAAAGTGGTCTGTAGGGTTCACATTATTTAGGTTCTAGTTAGAGGAAGCATTTGTAGAAATTAGTAACCAAAACTGTCTATCGTGTGGGAAACTCAGTCTAATTTTCTCTGGTATCGCTATCGGATGTTATGAGTTATATGGGGAATCGGAGTTAAGCTTAGTTAGTTATTGTTCGGCCTATCTAAGCATTTTATCGTTATTCGTTATTTAAAGAGCACCTTCTCAAGCCCTTCTCGACCGTGGTCGGTACAAGATCATAATTGTTTGTTTGTTTTATTTCTCTACTTCTATTTAAATTTGTCATTACCTTTATTTTTGAATTGAACTGATTTTTGAGTTAGAAAAGTAGCTTTCAGGTAATGATTGCATTTTGATTATCTGTTTAAATTTAACGATTTCACTTTTGCTCATACCTGATTACTGTAATTGTTTTTTTATTGAAATATTGTTCATCACAATCTTTCTCGGCTTAAACAGCTATTTCTTTTATTTATTATTTTTAATCAGTTCATTGTTTGATTTAAAACCATAATTTTTGTCTACAGTCTAAACAATTCTGTGCAAATTGGTGGAGGCATATTTAATTAAATTAAATTAAATTCTTCCTTCACCATGCTTTGGCATTTTTCAGCATTGTTAATTATTATTTCTAGCTATCTCTTGCCAATCTCTATATTAAAAACCAGAGCTAAGACAAGCAACGCTCTCCGCCAAATTGAAGCAGAGTTGATAGCAATATTCTTGGTGAGCTCTTTAACTGCCTTGCACTGGTTTTTTTTTCATGCTACTGAGTCCACACGCACTCGGCCTACTAGGACAGCATCCAGTGACGTCACAGGACAGATCCTAGGCACTACAGCAATTTCCAGTAGCCCTCTCCAAGAAGCTCGGAGGAACCATAAGGTGATTAAAGTGCAGACATCGCCAAGATAATTCAACAGAATTAACCCTTATTTTTGTTAGAAGGAAATAGAATAAAAATTGTTTACTTGAAATTTCTAATCTTTTATTTTGCGCTTTTAACCACTACTGCACTCGAAAAAAAAACTTTAATAAGCATGCTCCTTACCCATACACCCTGAGCTATCTTTCAGTTTATATTTTTAGTAAATTGAAGTAATAATTTAAAGAAAATTGCATTTATAGTTTATAGTAACAAATTGGCTTTTTATTTGAATTATAGTAATTATAATAAGGCAATTGAAATTATATTTTAACAAATCAAAGTTTATCTTAACAAATTGGCTTTTATTGTAACAAATTAGTAATTGCATTTTATCATAACAAGGATCATCATTCGGATTATTTGAATTCATGTTTTTGTGGTAAAAGTATTTTGCATTCGTTGAGGTAATGATGCTGTTCCACTTCTCCGTCTGGTTGAGAAGAAAATTCTTATCTCTAGTGATGTACCTATTTTCATTCTTCCTTTTTTATTTTTTTTTATCATAGAAATCAAACGTACATTTTTCCTCGTACTTTACGTTCCGCGTCGATGTTGCTAAGGAAAATTAATCAAAACAGTGGCCAAGTACGAAAATATTAAGTTATCTCTGTGATTATACTAAAAAATCAATTAGTCTGATTATGAATAAAACACAGAAGGAAAACATATATCGAATTCAGTGTATATTTCATATTTTGTTAATTATAGACAATATAGTATGATATATTGACCACATATTTTTCAGATCCAAAAAAATCGCTATTTTGCTATGAAATAGCTGTTGCATCCAGAAATGAGCACATTCACAGCGTAATTATGACGAGATTACGCCATTTTGTGAAAGAAGTTCTTGCGTGAGTATGAATTATATATACATTGAATACACATTTTATAAAGTAAAACACCTTTAGGATAAGCAAATAGTGCAAAGACCGCTATTCCTGGTTAGAAAATCTTACAGTTAGCCAGTAGTCAACATAACTGTCTATTACTGTAGATTAAATTCAAACTGGGAATCTCATAAATAACTAATGAATGCAGTAAGAATATTTTTTAATTTCCTTCTTTCTATCAAGGGTGAGATGTCTTGGATGCCCAATCCTTAGTCAATGTTACGTAGCTTCGGGCAAATTGGACGCTTACCAGTGTGACGGTCTATATCCTTGGGACGCAGCTGCAGGAACACTCATAGTTATAGAAGCGGGCGGATGCGTAATAGAATCCTCAGGTAAACGGCGCATTAAACTAAAGTCCTTAAATTATGAAACTAGAACCCATGAGCATCACTGTGAGTTGCTCAGAAGAACTAATTTACCGAGTTAACACTATTTTTACATATCAGGGCAGTTGAAAAGTGATGAAAAGTGAGATTTATTGGCGGACTTCTTCCAGTCAGTCTATTCCAAGGATGAACGCTCTCGTAAAAGTTTAGCTAACGAAATATGTCAGTCTCTGACATCAATTTGGTGGCGTAGCGATCGAGGTGGCAGGGTTTTTAAACGGTCAGAGGATATGGACATAAGCTATAGAGCTGGTCATAATGGAATTCCACCAATAACTCGTATTATAGCCCTATATTAGCCTTACCCTCAAGTGTACCTTACAGTGCTTCCACGAAATCTGGGTGTTCTCCATTAAGTGAAGATCAGCATACACTTCAAGGATGTATTGTATTTGTACACGTGAGTGGGTCCCAATAGGACCCTCCACTGCGACCCTTGGTCTATTGTGGCTCACATCTGTGGTTTCCACTATGCCAGAGGCTTGATCCTTTTCAAGAAATCGAACAGCTTTCTGGGGTGGATAGTTTTCAAATCTGCAAGTGTGATTTGAGCATTTCCAAAGACTGTTTGTCTGGTTCTTTCCATTGCTGGATAGTGGCATACATCATGCTCCATTGTTTCTTCGTCCTCCAAGCACAAGCGGCATTCCGTTTCTTCGGAGAGCCCTATCTTGTTCATGTGACTTTTTAGCCGACAATGGCCAGTGTACATGCCAACTACAGCCTGTACCTGCTGCCGGCCAAGTTGAAGAAGCTATCCAGTTCTCACTCCTGATGGCAGATTCACCGCCAACTTTGAATGAGTTAGGCCTGGTAACTCTCTCCATTTGTCTACAAATTGGTTTTGTGTCCACCTGGAGAGGACTTCTTTAGCTGTGTTATAAGCGCCTGCTTCGCAAGAGCATCAGCTTTTTCGTTGCCTTCATAGCTTGTATGTCCAGGTATCCAGATCAGTGTAAGTTTGTTTTCTCTCCAGAGTTTGGTGAGTAGTTCCTGGCAGTTCCATACTGTCTTGGATGAGCAACAGCTAGAATCAACAGCTTTTAGAGCTGCTTGACTGTCCAAGAAAATTTTGATTGACTTGCCTTTCCAGTTTCTATCGATGAGCCACTGTGCAGTCATATCAATGGCCTTAACTTCAGCCTGAAAAATGGTTGCATGTTTGCCTAGGGAACATTTAAGCTCAACCTTACCATTTTTATTCCATGCAGCGGCTCCCGTACCATCATTGGTCTTGGAGCCGTCACTGAACCAACAATTCTCTGTTATTCTCAGATGTTCAGAGTCCTTCGCCCATTCGTTCCTCTCTGATAAGAGGACGTCATAGGCATGGTAATAGGTGGTTTTGGTAGGCACAACATCTGATGGTAGACCCAACACACTGTCCTGCTCATTGGCATTTTCCAGCCTGTTGGGCACCATGATGATCGCCTGCGGATTGTTGATCACCGCCTGTGTCAATCTATACGTCGCCCATCTAGCCTCCTTCTCCAGTACTATTTGAAGAGGTGGCAGATTTAGAAGACACTCAAGCGCTACCGTGGGTGTAGTGCCGAAAGCGGCACTAATTGCCAGACATGCTTGTCTTTGTAAGGTAGATAATTTGATTCTCGCGGAGCTCTGTAAGCTCTTAGAGTACCATGCTACTGCCCCATATGTTATCATTGGTCTTATGACTTCAAGGATGACTATCGATCTGATACTTTCAATTTTATCGACCAGTGCCTGAACCGAACCAAACTATCCTGAGCCGCAAAGATAATTAAGTCAGTTGCGATAGATGCTATATTCTCTAGTTTTCTGAAGCATTGTTCTGGGAAAGATCATGCCAAACTAACTTAGCCGACTTCTTTGGACCGCACTGGGCTCGCAAATGCAGGCTGATTCAAACCACATTAACAAGAAGACATAGCAGATTTATCAGTCTGATGTAATGAGAATGGAATGATCCATAACAAATCTAAGTTTCATTTTGTAAATCACATAATTATACAACGTTATTGCTACATCTTTCAGAAATGCTAATCTGTTATGATACAATACTGGGAGTTTGAAAATGCTGAAACCTTACGTTGATGAGAAGTCATATTTTTTATAGTACTGGGACACACACTAAAGGGAGATCGTATGGCACTCGACGAATGGTGTGTGTGCGAAGATGTTGATTGACACGGTTCTTGAATATCTGTAGGTTGTAATTAGGGGGAAACAGATTTCCTGGAAGTGAGTTCCACAGTGATGCGCCAGATAAAGGAGTCCCTGTAAAGTGATGTTATATGTGTTTCCAGTACGACGAATAGGTGCGCTCTTACCCTCTGTCGTGACTGTCTGACAGACGTTGCTGGGAGCGTGCCAAATCTTGAGAACATCTGCTGTGAAAATATCTGTAAAACAGGGAGATCTTCGCCACATGTCTGCGGTGTTCCAGCTATCCAAATTACGGGTCGCCGACGAGACGCACAGCTATCTCCTGAATGGAATCCAGCAGCTTTATTTAGGGTGTGCTTAGGTGCGGCACCCCAGATATGTGAGCGATATTCTAAGCACGGTCTCATTGGCGCTTTGTAGATCAAGAGCAGCCGCCGCGGTGTATACAAATTGGCTGCGTATTGGCTTTCTTGGTAAACGTGACTGCTTGGGTTTTTGCTGCACTGAACTGGACCAAATTCCTGTCGCCCCAAGTTCGAACTTTCTCCAGATCGTCACTAATTGTTGTAATCTGCTCCTGTCTGCGGTGATAAGTCTCAGTCACATGGAGTATTTATTGCCGTGTAATAGGGCCTGCTTTGTATAGAGTCTATATTAGGAGGTAGTAACGAGTACAAAGTTTCGAACGACTACAAATAAGAAAAATCTGTTACCTGTGTCCAAAATGACCCAATCGTAAAACACAGTAGGTACCTATGTCTGATGTGTAAGAACACAGTGTGTCCCGAATATACCCAGAAAATATGTAAATAATGTAAAAATCAGATCTAAAATAATTGGTAGGTTATTTTTTATAAAAACCTGGAACAAATTTCAATTTAATTTGTTTTTGGGACTCTACACATTTTTATGATTGAAAATGGGACTTATTTCGTAGTTAGAAGAAATGTTTTTGTTTTCAATGTTAAATTTCAGAAGTTGCATAGTTCTTTTTTTCAATATATTCAATCTATTCTTCTATTAGCACTTTTTATTGTCGTTTTTTTAATACTGGAAAATGCTGATCCATATACACTCTACACCATCAAGTTTAAAAGATAAGCTTTGTGTCTTTATTCCCAATAAATATTCGTAATACATTTATCGTATGCTTTTGTGTTAGCTGTTACTGTTTCCATTTTAGAACGTTTAGTTTGATATATATGTGATATATTTACTTACAGCCCTATAAATAATAAAACACACATTTACTGAAAAATATAACCATCATAAAAATATACTTTATAAAATTGTTGATATTTAATACCACTAAGTATGCATGACTTACTACCAGACTATTATTAATCTCCTTTAAATAGAAACGAGGAAAAAATCGTTAATTTCATGTCATAATCATGAATGTCTGAACAGTGTATTCTCCAATGGAAAGTAATAAATGTGATGCAATATTATACCGGTGTTACGATATTTATTGAGGATTATTAATATTTAACTTGTACGAATGCTTGTTTGAATAGAAAAGTATGATTCCTAATCTACGTATGACTACGCATTCGCATCGACCACAATACTATTTTATTAGCTAAATGAGTTTAATGGTATGTTACTTAAGACAATCTTTATTTACAGGAAAGGAATTTGACTTGATGAAACCGAACTTTCTAGTAACCTCCACGAAGGAACTAAGTAACAAGTACTTGGAAATAGCCAAACGTGCCGATGAAGAGAGGGAAAAAGCAAGAGTGTAAAAGTTAAAACATGTAAAGATTCAAAACAATGAAATATTCGATTGACATCGTTTTTTTCTTTTAATTACTTTGACCCGCAAGTATTTCAAGGTAATAGACCATGTACAGACCCTGCTCGTCAATAACTTTTTCTATATTTACTAAACAAATGCTCCGTTTGAAACGTGAATACTAGAATACTATTGTCGAAGAAAAATAACAATATATCGACTGGGCACAATTTAAGTAGAATATCATCCCAACATTTTGCATGTTTTCATATGCATCTACGGCAAAATGACAACATACCCTGTTTGGTTTTCCTATATATTTCAAGAGATTTTCTAGGTAGTAGAGGTCTAAGAAGAAAACTAATCTATGGGCTTGTAAAATATCCGAGGATGCTTCATTGGATTTATATGGCTATGGTACGCCCCATTATCACCTACGGGGCCATTGTATGGTAGACCGCAATGCAAACGGCTCAGTTAGACAGAGTTCAGAGATTGGCCTGCGTGGGAGTTACAGGTGATATAAGGATGGCACTCGCCAGAGCTTTTGAGGGACTGACTGGTTTAGCTCCATACAAACTGAAAGATCGTGGTCACCTAAAGAACAATAATAGCTCGAGGGGACACATCAAAGTGTGGAGGAGGGCGGTTGATAAATGTCCAGAACCCTTAATGAGGACGGACAGCATTCTGTTCACATGACATCAAGTAGACCCTTGAAATTTTACATACCCCATAGAGACGCGTGGTTGGAAGTGGATCGCAGCCCACGTTTGGTTAATGGAATTGTCTGGTACACAGACGGATCCAAAAGGAATAGTGGTGCTGAAGCTTGTATGAATAGAGAAACCATAGAGACGAGACGGAACTGTGTTCCAGGCAGAGTTATATGCGATCCACAAGCGCGGATTACGAGCCTTTAGAAGGAAGCGTATGTACATTTTCTCGAACAGCAGAGCATCTCTGTCAGCTCATTCTGCGCTGGTGTTTGAGTGTAGGAACGTATTGGAGGGCCATAGCCGGGTATAACAGGATCAGTCTTGTTTGGGTTCCGGGACACTCAAATGTCATCGGAAACGAGGGGATCGTCTGGCACGACAGGGTTTTGCAATGCACCCAATGGAATCAATGCCCATAATAGGTATGTCCTACCTTACAGCCGCCGCCAACCTAACGAACGCAATGTATCTGCGGGCCAGAGATCTATAGCGGATTACTACAGCATTGAGTAGCCCATACTCTTCGGAGAGCCAGCGTCTTGCAGGGTAAGGCCCTCTGACCCTGAAGAGAGGAGACATAAAGCTTATGACAGGGAGGGTTCTTCATACGATTCTGTCGCTTGAGCAGGCATTTGCACCTGGTGCGGATCGTGGAAGATTCGGAATGCAGGTGGTGCTTGGAGGGCGAGGATTCGGCCACTCACGTTCTTGCCGAGTGTCCAAATTTGGTTGAAATAAAAGAGGTGCACTTTGAGAGCTACGTGCTGAACCTGGAGAATATAAGAAAGATCCCACCAGTTGTGCACCTTCGCTAGGGAGGGCGGGCTATCGGGCTGAATTGGTGTATAAGTGGTGGCATACGTGCAAGGGATTTACCCGGCCGCATTTCTAAAATTCATTAATTCATTTAAGAGTCAAACATAAATCTCGATATTCTAAAAAGATATCGGTCTCAATCACAAATACAACAATAATTGTATTCCAAAATATCGACACAGACCTCAGCAGAGATAAACTAAAGGATATCGCAGAGAACCCTGAGAGAATTTGTAGGGCGATAATATTTTAGAGATACTCCGGGTGAGTAAGATCGGCAAGTGAGCACCAAAGTAATAACGATAACAAATTATTCATTACGGACAAGACAACACAAGTGTCAACATTATCAAATACCGAAGAGATCAAGTTTTCATTACCAGCTACCTAAAAATGAATCAGAACCACCATAAGACAGACAGACATAAAGAATGAAAGACCATGGATCCATTTTTGATACCTAAATCTGCATCCGCTTGTATATTTAGAATTTAAAATCATCAATTATTGCAGCTGAAATTGTCTCGTGGAGCTTCAAATCGTAATTTCACATAGATATAATTTATTAAATATTTCAATGCATAGAAATTACCCAGATGATAAAAGTGAATACCGCAGTAATTCGCGTTTCTACTGATTAAGAAGACAATACTCGTCCTTAAGGAACAGAGTCTTTTAACTTTGTACAACAAATAAAATACTAAAGTTCTTCACTTTTTCTCATATGAATACAAAACGAATCAGTAGGGCAACAATCACATTAAATAAAACCACTTTATACAATCAATAAATAGCAATAATTTATGGGGTTCCCAAGGGAAATCAGGCAGGATTTAGGCCCAAGTACAGTTGCGCTATTATATTGTTGTCAGTGATATCTTGACAACCATGGGCCATAATAAGTTAATTCTCCTAAATTAATTACCGGATAATGTTCCAAAACATTAGGAGTTGGATCTTATATCTATTTCTGTGACAAGCAGCAGTATGTGAAGTATGAAAGGTATGCCAGAACTGCTTAGACTAACCTTATTCGAGACTCTTCTATCATATGTATATGCATTTTATGTTTAATGCAGATGATACCCAAGTGTACATAGCCTTTGAGAAATCAGATAATGTGCTTGTTAGCCAGGCATCAAATGAAAATCTTGCTTCGTTGTTCGAACTGTCTGGGCATTTGGCTTGTCTCTCAATTCAGTGACGTTGTATATTTTACTTTCTGGTACCAGGCAGGCAAGAACAAGAATACAATTAACTGTTGCTCTGACGTGACATTTCAGATTCGAATATACGATTTCATAAGCACATACTTAATGACATTCTAAAATGGGCATTTTGATGTGTAAACATCTTACGCGGCGGTATGAGGGTAAATCTCGGCAAATGGGACGGAAATATGGGGACGGAAATGTGGGGACGGAATGTGTAAACCGATGTGACATTATAACCCGTGCCCATTGAGGAGCAAGCTAATCTAGGACAACCGCGATTGCAACGACTCAAATGGCGCTTCTAAAAAGCATATTTTAAATTAAACGAACTGTAAAAAGTATTATTCAGATGCCCAGACGTTTAAAACCTAAAGTTTAAAACAATATTGAGTCATGGCCTTCTTCTAAAATTTGCAAAATTTGGTTATTGACGTTCCCAAATCAAAGGATGTCGCCCCAAGATGACTAGCTGGTAGTGAATAAGCTGTGTCCATAGGTTGATGTTATTCCTGATGGCATTAGATTTTCGTGTCAAATTTGTGCAGTGAATTAATCCACTCCGATTGAAGCTGCCAGTAAGTATTATTAAATAATCTTAACTAGTATTATAAATGCGAATGTGTTTGTTTGTTTGTTTCTTACCCAGATAACACAGACATATCCAAAAGACATCCGTTGGATGTCCTGCGGACGACCACCCAAAAATGCATGAATGTCCATTGGACATCCAGATTAAGTTCTGAGGATGTCCCATGGACATCCATTGGCTATCCCGTTGGCACAGCTCTGGAGCATTTCTGGATGACCAAATTATGTCCATAACCTACCCGTTAACTAACCAGTTATGGAATACTTTTGGACATCCTATGGATGTCCATAAGGCATCTATTTATAGACCATTCATGGAATACTTTGGACATTCAATGGATGTCCATAAGGCATCCATTTACAGACCATTCATGGAATACTCTTGGACATTCAATGGATGTCCATAAGGCATTTATTTATAGACCATGGAATACTCTTGGACGTTCAATGGATGACCATAAGGCACCTATTTATAGACCATTCATGGAATACTCTTGGACATTCTATGGATGTCCATAAGGCGTCCATTTATAGGCCATTCGTGAACAAAATCTGGAAATTAAATAAAAAATGTTTGCTGCTAAAAAACTTTATTGAACATTATACATTTATCCAACATATGGAGCCGTATGCCATGTAAACATATTTTGACAAAAACAATCTTAAGATTCTCTTTCTGTATTATTTTTAAGTTGTTGATTTAAGATTCTTAAGATTTTCTTTCTGTATTATTTTTAAGTTGTTGATTTAAAAACAACAAATATTCTGTTGGTTGTTTAAAGTTATTTTTCTCAACCTATATCATCAACATAAATTTAAAACTAAATATTTCAAACAAAAAATTAAATTTAGTGAAAAATAAAATGGACATCATTGCAATTTTAAGATGTTGTTACTCTTTTGTTACTGACGTCAATGAACTGGAACAAACGTTTAAAGACATTAAAAATAAGAATGCAACCGGATGGGATAGGATGTCATTGAGGGTTCTTACTAGACTTCCACATATTGCTATTCATACTATGGCCATGGCTATAAATTGGTCTTTCTCTATGGGCATCTTTCCATCTTGCTTAAAACAAGCAACTGTCGTTCCTTTTTTTAAAGGGGGTGATCCTGAATTATGTTCCAACTACCGTCCCATTTCAATGTTACCAACGCTAGCAAAAGTCATAGAGAGACTCGTTAAGAAACGTATGTTGGGTTTTCTTGAGAAACATAGATTGCTTAATGCTTCACAGTTCGGCTTTTTAAATTCCATGAGCACGAATGATGCTATATTCTCATTCTTACATTCATTGTACTGTGGACTAAATGAGGGGGATGTTGCTGCAGCGGTATTCTGTGATATCGCAAAGGCTTTTGACTGTGTGAATCACAGAGTGCTGCTCAATAAACTTGAAAGGTATGGATTCAGGGGTAGAGCCTTGGAGTGGTTTGCCTCCTACTTGTCAAATAGGTGTCAGAGCGTCAGCATAAACAGTACGGAATCAAACAAATTGAAAGTCTCTGCGGGTGTTCCCCAGGGGTCTGTACTCGGGCCCTTATTATTTCTAATTTATGTCAATGACCTGCCCTGTTTGAACATATCTGGGACTTTTACCGTTTTCGCCGATGATACCACTATACTCTGGCGGCACAAGGATCCTCTGCAGCTTCAGGGCATGATTGCGAGGGATTTAATCACTCTCAAGAAATGGTGCGATGCTAACTATTTAACATTGAATGTAAGTAAAACAAATGTCGTGTGTTTTAAATGTGATTTAAACAATATTCTATTGGATACCAAACCTGTAACTAACCTCCAGGTCAACAAATTCCTTGGTATTCATATTGACGACAAACTGAAATTTGCAGATCATGTTTTATCTTTGAATAAGAGGCTTGCACAAAGCTGCTATGCGATCAGGGTCATCTCTCGCGAATTGGATATCGATGTTGCAAAGAGTGTGTACTATGCGCTGATTGAGGCACGCCTTCGCTATGGCATATGTTTTTGGGGATGTTGTGGGGATTGTCTTTTTCGATCGGTTTTTGTCTTGCAGAAACGAGCAATAAGATTTGTTTGCAGGGCTAAGCCCAGAGAGTCGTGCAGACCACTATTCCTCTCCTTGAGGATACTTACCTTGGCTTCATTGTTTATTCTGGAAACGGTATGTCTTGTCCGTGAAAAATTTCGATCGGAAATTGAGCAACAGTGTAGTTATGCAACTCGTTTTAATGATTTTACTGTTAAACTTACTATACCAACTACTGAACTAATAAAGCGATCAGTCATATATTCGGGAAAGAAGATGTTTAATAGACTACCAGGTTCCATAAGACGAATTGGCTGTAGAAGGCATTTTAAAAAAGCTGTAAAAGAATTTCTGATTGGAAAGGTTTACTATAGCGTGGATGAGTTCTTTTTGGACTCGGGTGCTTGATTTGGACTGAGTTGGTTTTTATTTGATTGTATGTTTGGAGTCGTATGTGATGCATAGTAAAAGTTGTATTTCCAAAGTTTCTGTGCTCTGTTAATTTTAATAATGTATTTCCAAAGTTTCTGTGCTCTGTTAATTTTAATAAGATTTGTCGCTATAATAATTGTTATTTTAATATTGTGGTTTTGATTAGTGTTTAGTAGCTTTGTCAATGAGATTATTTTTGAGTCTTAGACAATAAAGCATATTTTGAATTTGAATTTGAATATAGATCTTTTCTTAAAACTGTCAGTACACATATTAAAGGTTACATATAAACCTTAACAAACCTCATCTAATTGATTGCTATATAGTTTTCTAAATTAGAAAATTAAAAGATTAACAAAACCAAATATGACACATTGCGATTCCCTAATTTTGTGAAAGAATTAAAAGTTTCTGTAAAATGAAATAAATGTAGTAAAGGAACTATAAAATAGGAAGGTAATATAAAACAGATTAAAACAAAAACTTGGTACCAAGTTTTTGTATGTACCTATAACAAAAAATATACCTATAACCTTTACTCAAACAACGCTGTAACTAATAAATAGCTAACCCTCCACTATTTAATATCTAAAAAACTAATAAAACCCGACAAATAATATATAATTAGGTATTTTACAAGGGAAATCTAGCAAAATAGAATATAATTAATTAATGATTTAAAATTAACACTTACCTATAAAGTCTGTTCCCGCCTTAATGAAATGCCTGCGTCACGGGCTATATCGGAGATAATTATATTCACAATATTAACCAAACCACATTCATAGATAAATATATGTAAGACACGAAAACTAATATCTTTTAAAAAATAATTTATTCTAAACTTGAACTATACAAAATGCGCTCTCCGTTGGGTCACAGTGTCCCTATATTTTAAGGATCCTTTACACTCACAGGCAATATAACAGAAACATCTGGCTCGATGGTTAACTCTTAAAACTAATAATCCTAAATCTAAATAGAATGGGCTCTAGGAAACGCACTAGTTGGAACCGATGTCAAGGGTTGAATTCCAAGAAGGTGATTGCTCACATATGAAGGGGTACAGGGGAAAAACGATCTAAGCGCTATTTCCATAGAAAACTTTTTTATTATTGATTTCACAGAAAATTTTATTCTTGATAAAAGTTGGTGCTTGGAAAAAAACTAATTTTGACAATGTTAAATTAAGTATATGTGATACAGGGTACTTAAAAAATACAAAAATGATGGTTAAAAAAACAAAAACTTTGGAATATCGGAAAACCTTCTACAGAAAAAATAAAGCTCAAGATAAAAATAAAAGTCAAATACCATTTTTTCAAAAGTGCGTTAATGAGAAAAATAAGGACAAAGTTAAGAAAAAGAGGGTTTTTTCAATAATTGACATGGATTTTCTCCGCAACGGTGCACTTTTGGAAAAAATGGTATTTGACTTATATTTATCTTAATAGGAGCTATATTTTTTCTGTAGAAGGTTTTCCGATATTCCAAAGTTTTTGTTTTTTTTTAACCATAATTTTTATATTTTTTAAGTACCCTGTATAACTTATCCTTAATTTAGCATTATCAAAATTAGTTTTTTTCCAAGCACCAAATTTTATTAAGAATAAAAATTTCTGTGAAATCAATAATAAAAAAGTTTCCTAAGAAAATGGCGCTTGGATCGTTTTTCCCATGTACCCTTCATATATATTCAGCAACACGATTTGAGCTTGATACTTGTGGACCCTAAATGGATTTCCACTGGATATCCATTTCTGGATGTTCAATTAATGTCCAGTAAATATACCCCATTGGATGTTCATTTGACATCCAGTTTATCACTATGATTTCTATATATATTTGTGGACACTAAATGGATTTCCACTGGATATCCGCTTCTGGCTGTTCAATTAATGTCCAGAAAATATGGTCCATTGGATGTCCATTTCACATCCAGTTTATGACCATGGTTTCCATACATTTGTGAACACCAAATGGATTTTCACTGGAAATCCGTTTATGGATGTTCAATTAATGTCCACAAAATATAGTTCATTGGATGTCCATTTGTCATCCAGCTTATGACCATGATTTCTATATACATTTGTGGACACTAAATGGACTTCCATTGGATATCCGTTTCTGGCTGTTCAATTAATGTCTATAAAATATAGTCCATTGGATGTCCATTCGATGTTCCTGGACATCTGTACACATTTTGTACCTAAAACGGATATCCATTGGATGTCGGGTGTTATCTGGGTACGCTTTCACGCATAAACTACTCAACCGATCATCATGAAATTTTGTATAGATATTTTTCAAGAGTATAGTAAATGACATAGGACACTTTTAGCTATTACCCGCGGTTTCGCTTGCGTTCATTTTTACGGTTAGTTTTAAACCTATTTTCCACGTGTAAACTACTTATCATGAAATTTTGTACAGATATGTTCAAGAGTATAGTAAAGGACATAAGGCACTTTTAACTTTTACCCGCGGCTTCGCTAGCGTTTATTTTTACGGTTAGTTTTAATCCTATTTTTTATTTTCTTTAAATTATATTTGTTTTTTTTCTTGATTTTGGGCATGCCTTGGGTTAGTTTTGGTTAGTTTTTGTTCGGTGCGCAACTGTAGCGAGCGAAGCGAGCGGAGGGCTATTCGTGAAGTGTAATATTAGACATTCTAATGCAAACGTTACAAAATGTAAACATTAAACAACGCACGTCAGGCTGCATCTGTGACGGGAATGTGTTTTGCAGGCTGTCTGTAACCGTGAGTGTACGGCCACACATAAAGCTGGTAGCGGAGAAGGTAGCGCAGCAAATGACGGAGTGTAGTTCGGACACTGGCTACACATGTCGCGGGTTTGAAGGCTTATTTTAAGCAAACATCAAACGAAATGACAGTACGCGCAAAAATAGCAAACAAATTTGAATGCTTCTCTACCATCTAGCAAGTACGCGTGAATCCGCCCTGCGCTCTGTCGTATGTGTGACCACACACATTTATTTTAAATTCATTTGAACGCTCCGCTGCCCTCTCTGCTCTCCTCTCCGGTCCGCTGTCCGCCTTATGTGTGGCCGTACACTTAGTGTAAAACTTGTTCTTTCTAACGCCAGAATATAGGCAACCAATTCCAAACAAGCGTCACGCGGCCTAAGGTGGAATTAGATTTTCATCTCGATCATGTCCATATAGGGTTTGGTTACACATCAGTGCCTCGAGTACTAGCAGATTCGCTCAATTTTTTCTAACCTGAAACGGCTTTTCGATAACTATCTTACCAAAATTATGGAGACATAATTTAAGGACGTTGACCAATCGATTTTTATGAAATCAGGTACATTGGCCTTTTTGGAGGTTTTGCTTAAGCACTTGATTTTTTTTGTAAAACGATAGCTAATGTAGGAGTTCCAAAAATGACCCCTGCGTTTGTCTAAAAGTTTCATTCATATCTGCTGATCAGCAACTTTTTTAGGGTGTTATATGGCATTTTTTTAAATACCTCATGTAGGCTTTTATTATCAGTCTTTATTTATTAGCCTTTCGGTCGAGGCGCCGGGTCTTTAAAGACCCTGCTCTTCGGAAAGGATTTTTGGCGAAATTCCTTACCGATCGATAGATTCAGGTACCTTCCCAACTCGGGCATTAGTACAATATCTGAGCAAATGGTGAGAGTATAGTCCCTGTGATTTCATAGTTATTATACGCGAAAAGTCTGTGAGACCCGGCAGCGATTTTACTAAATATACTTCACGCTAGCACAAGACACACCCAACGTAATACGTCAGCTTAAAAAATGTTCGATATACTCGGCGTTAGCACATCGCACTAAATACACTGCGCTCCAGCACAGGGCTTAGTGTCATCTCGGCTGGCAGTCTCCCACGCATTTGTATGAGTCTTTTTGAGGAGAGCAGATGTGCAGGAGCTTGGCTCAAGTGGTAAGGCCTTGTTTAGAATGGGAGGCAATGGGTTCCAAGTACGACCCTTGCAAGTTTTTTTAATGCATATTTTTTTGGTGTTAGTTAGTTGTTTGACATGACTTGGATTAGTTTGGGTTAGTCCTTGTTGGTTGCGCCCCGCAGCGAAGCGAGCGGAGGGCATTGCAATAAATGAAAATGTAAAAATTCTTTGCATTTCGAAAACAGGTGAAAAAGACCATACCTAATATACCTTATATTACGGCGGCTGTGCTGGAGCGCAGTATATGTAGTGCGATGTGCTGACTAGGGTCGGATAAATTTCACTTTTTACATGCTTTTGAAATTTCAAAATATACGAAGATTATTTGAAACTATTGAAATATAATATAGAAATTTTCATGAATTATTGAAAAGTTCAAGAAATTTACTAGAAATATATGAGAAATAGAATTGAATTTTTACAGAACTTATAAAATCTATTACCTTCGTTCACAAACCTTAATGCATTCCACATGAAAGAATAATTAAAGAAAAATGTATTTTTTTTTTAACAGAAAGAAATAAACAGATTCTTTTAACATAATACACATTTTTAAAAACAACACTCTTTAGTTAAATACGACAATACGAGATCAAATAATAAGTGTTTTCCCTTAGACGTCAGTCGTCACTCATCTCACTCTCCTCTTCTTAATCATTAATGTTGTCGTCTTCCATCTCTACCCCTAGCGCCTCCAAATCTGATATTCCATATCATTATATTCATCTTCATCAATAATATGAACATCTGCTCTACTTGCGCTGTTTTCACCGTTGGCGTTGGTATCTATAACAATTCGGTTTTCTAAGAAAAAATGAACAATTCTTTTTATCTCTTACTATTAGCATTTTTTACTTCTAGAGTTACTCCAAATCGTTTAATCCAATCGAAATTAATATCAGTAATTAGAGAAGATGTATATGGATCTGCAAAAACTTTCATGACTTGTTACCATCATTTGTATTCCCAAATCCTGCTTTGGGTACGCCTACAAGGAGTCCCATTTTTCCTCTAAATTCTTTTTGTATCTTCTCTTTTCTCTCTTTAACAATTTTCTTTTCTTCTGGTGTTTGCACCTGCCATTTCTGTAATGGGATTTTTTTTAAGCGAGATGAAGCAGGGATTAAAAGAAAACGAATTCAAGAATGGAAAACGGATAATTCAAACTGTAGTGTTTCGACCTTTAGGTCCTATACTTCGTTCAGTTTATTAAAGTCTTTTGAGGTCTGGCCGCAAATATAACAGCGCATGGTTGATAAAGTGTCAGTAGCAGCATTGCAAACTTTACCATCAATCATGGTGAAAAGGATTGAATGTTTTCTTCTTAGTGTTCCATAAGGAGCTATGACCACTGTTTTAAGACATATTCGATCTCCCCTATTGTGATATCTGTGATTCACTGACGAATCTGATTTGTATCGGTCTACAAAATCTTACTGATGACGAAGCAGGATTTTGTCAAATTATTTTACCATTTACATTTATCAGTCGCAAAGGAACCAAGGAGTTTTAAAAATATTGGAGTCACTATCTGGGCTGTTATGAGATTCTTGTTTAAACTGCGACTGTTGCGCTAACGCCGAGTATATCGGAA
>MU191462.1:0-12632 GCA_016904865.1 Pissodes strobi
GCCCATTGGTAAACCATTAATTTGTTTGAATATTTCATAATTATACTAGAAATAATTTTGATCTATACATGTACGAATTATAGATTTGTGATCGTTTTTTTCTTTTACTAAATTATCAGAGTTATCTGATATTTCGGCTATGCTATTAGTCCATTAATAAAAGCGATCTCAAATCTATAATTCATACATGTATAGATCAAAATTATTTCCAGTATAATTATGAAATATTCAAACATTGTAAACCATTAATTACCAATGGGCTCTCCAATTTCACCTTTATTTGCCGAGATTTTTATGGCTGACTTTGAACAGCATTTTTTCAACCCCAACAATTCATTAATCAGAAATATATTTTTTTGGGGTAGATATGTGGATGCATCTTTACAGGAACCAACAGAAACTTAGATACCTTTTTAACATTTTTAAATTCCCTAAAGAATAGAATTCAATTTACCATGGAAAAAGAATCTAGTAACATTTTAAACTTTTTGGACATAAAGATTACAAAGACAAGAGATTCGCTTAAATTTCATATATATAGGAAACCAACAACAACAGATGCAATAATTCATAAAGACTAACCAATCTTGGCTAGTAAAACTTTCCGCTTTTCATAGTCTTATCCATAGACTTTTCAGCTTTCCCCTAGACTCGGCGAGTTTCCAAAAATATGTATCCATTATCAAACAGATTGCAATTAATAAGATCGCTTTGATTGACAAATTAATAAAGAAAAACCAGAAGAACATTTTAACTAAACAATTTTATACCCCTACATTAGAATTAAAAAAGGAGCAGTTTAAATTTATCAATTATATTCCGAAAATTACAGATGAAGTTTAAAAAAAATTAAATAAATTTGGCTGTAAAACAATTCAGGTTAATAAGAATAATCTAGGGAGAAGACTAAAAAACAATAAAGACAAAATTGACAAACAATCTAAATCTGGTATTTACAAAATAAATTGTGTGAACTGTGAAGCTGTATACGTAGGACAAACTGGTCGAAACTTAAATATTAGGATAAAGAACACAAAAAAATCGATTTTATATGATATTAAAAAGTCTGGCTTAGCAAAACATTGTATGGAAAATAACCATTTTATAGATACGAATAATGTCAAACTTTTACACACGGAAACAAAAAGCAAAAGGCTGAACCTTTTGGAGTACCTAGAAATCCAAAAGTCACAAAAAACAGACGTTTTAAATACGAACGACCAACTGACCTGCTCTTTAAACACCTGCATAATTGACAGTGCAATAAAAACAAAATATATACCGTTAGGCGGTTTAGTAGGGTACAACAATTTTAGATTTTAGTATACAACTACTCCTGATAAAGGCCTCATCAAGCCGAAACATATGTAGAGAAAAATATCTCATTAAATAATTTTGAAACATTTAAAAGCAGTGTACTAATTATCCCTAGTATTATCATTATCATTGATTAATAAGTTTTCTTAGTGGGTAGATTATTAGCTATACCATGAGTCCAAAGGGATCCCTACTCCTTTTATGTCTTAGCTGGCTTATAATATTTCTGACCTTGACAAAAGTGTCCTCTTGCATAGCCTTGCACGTCTGCCGAAATATGGGAACATTCTCTATGGGGTCAGTTCGAGGAGGGCCATTCTGGCCTTTTATTCTTTAGTTGGATATGGTTGTGCAATTCAGAAAGAAACTGAACTGCAAGTACCTTTTATTCATCTCCAATCGTCGCCAAACCAATTAGTTGCATGATTTTAGTTTTTTTTTTGTGAATGTTTTCTCAGGAAAGTGTTCGTGAATACGGTCGATATCAAATCAATGAACACAAAAAACTTTCGATTACAGAAGTTGCAGTCTTTTCGATAAATTTTAACTTTTATGGCATCATGTCAGAAAAAAACATATGGACGTGGAAGGCAATATGTACAAAAGTTATGGCTTGTTAAATGCAGCACCCTGTATTTTAAACTTTACCCTGACAGACACAAATATATATGTAGTTTAAATGGTTTATTTTTCAGAGTTGAGTCAATACTTACAGTTTTTGTAAATAATGTAAGGCATTTATTTTCATATTCGATATTCATTTGTCTTTTTGCCAATATTATAAAAATTAACGAAAAACCCTGCAACAATTTGTGTAATCATTTTTTTAATATCTCTTCAAATAAATTAAATATGTGCTTGGATATGTGGAATGCAAAATATAATCAATCGACCTGTATCTAAGTATGGTTAATTTTGTAAATGTTAAGAAAATAGTCAATCTGTATCTGCTTTTAAAATTTAATACATTAAAATAAATGCGTTCTTCATTTTAGAGAAAATTTCTTTGCAATTATCGAACCCCAGATGAACCTGATGGAGTATACTCTTGTAAAGCCTGTATAATATTTACCATAAAGGATGCAAACGAAATTCAGTAAGTAGTTTTAAGTTTTATCTTAATATGGGTAAACCAATATTTAATTTAGGTTTTTTTAATCATGCTTTTTTTCTTTATGTATCGACCTACCTAGTGTGTTTCACTTCAGATTGACTCACAATTTTCTTCCAGAATTTTTAACGTTTCATCTATAGTTAGTGATTTTAAGGTAGTTTCAGTTATACATTGTATAATGCTCTTTAGGTACCTATTCACATACTATGTGAAAATAATTTCAGCAATACACTCAACTATCTGATATGGGGTTTTAATATGGACAGGATTCTTCTTGGGCTGCCGCCGTACTGTAGGACACGCCTAAATTATATAATCTGTAGGACACACATTTTTGAATGTCCCGTATATTTTATAAGTCACTTCACTTCCCACCTAAAATGTTTTGTTTGCACTGCAAATAAACGCTAACACTTCTTCAGTGATTTTTTAAAAGTGCGCTGCAACGGTTACCCCTTGCTTCCTAGCGTTGATGTGCGGATGGGGGTACCACAGGGCTCAATATTGGGCCCTGTGCTGTTCCTTCTATATATCAATATGCTTCCGGACTATGCAGGCTCAACCCATGCATGCCAATGACACTTTGATCCTTGAATCATGTAAGAACTCTATAGATTCGCAAACACAATTAACTAATGCTATACTAAATCTAAACAACTGGTTTAATTGTAATCAACTTTATTTAAACTCAACTTTAAACAACTTACATTACGTTTCATACATCACAAAAGGTAACTGGTGTATACTTAAATAACGGACTGTATTGTGTAAGAATATAATGAATTTATTACTTGAACTGACAACGTAAAATGAAAAATAACATGTAACAAAATAAAATATGTGCGCTCTTCAATGTCTCTAGCAGTTCCGTCGTTTTCCGCGCAGTGTGCACACAGATCTTCTTTTTGGAAATATCCGCCCGAGTCCTCCCGCCTGACGAGTCCTGGGCTCACAATGTTTACATTTGTATTTTTGTCACTTCACGCATGGCCCTTAGCTCGTTTTTCTCGCTACGGGGACGTAGCCAACAAGAACTAACCAAAACTGCCCAAAATGAAGAAAAAAAACTTTACAAACATAAGCGTAAAAAAAGTCTTGTCACTGGAATCGAACCCGGGCCGCCATATCAGAGACGCAGCAATTTGCTGACCATAAAGACATTTATTTGTCTGAAATGTATTTAGAATGCCCAGGACTCGTCAGGCGGGAGGACTCGGGCGGATATTTGTAAAAAGAAGGTCTGCCTGTGTACACACGATCCCAATCGACTCCACTGTCACCTCTTATACGCGTGCGGTTGCCAATAGTCTTTAAATCTCCCTATTTCGCTCGCCTTGAAAGCAGATAGCTTTCAATATAAACAAATTTTAAGAGTCTAATGGAAGAATACAAAACTTTGAAAACGCTCTCTTTTTAATACCATCATTAGTTCTTTCACGAGCAACTCGCGCTAACTTGTCTACGCCTGGATGTATTTTTTGGATTTTTCCGATCTTCCAATCTAGAGGACTGGTAATGTCTTCACATATGAGGATCATCACACCTGGTTTCAAAACTTGGGAATCACCTTGCATCCCTTTTGTACGTTGCTCTAGATTGTGTACGTATTCCATCGACCATCTTCGCCAAAATGATTGCATAATGCGCTGAACTTGTTGATATTGTTACGTTTTCCCCGTGGGTTCTGATAAAATTACAACTTTTACTATTTGACAATAATACTCTCTTTATTCTTAATCACTGTACACAATTAAACACATTAAACTACTCTTATAACTTTACAACTAATAGCTCTTTACAATTCAACAAAAAATGCTTAACTGAGGTTATGTAAATGTAAACATGAGCTCTTCAGATAAATATTGTTTTTACTGTAAAAAACCAGTAGGAAAGTATGTTATATGTAATTTTTGTAAAACAAACTGTTTTCACGAAAGTTGTGCTAAAAGGTCATGCACATTTCTCAATGGTTCTCTAAAATGTCCAGCATGTGAGAAAAGTGAGGTTATGGACGAAAGAATCATGAAGCAAACCCCTGGGACTTCGCTAGTTTTGGAGATGTCGTCCTCTGATGTTGTGAAAATCTTAAAAGAGTTGCAGGATGCTGTTGTTTTTATGTCCAATAAATTTGATGACTTAGTCAAGGAAAATAGAAATGTGTTTGATGAAGTGCGTGCCATTAAAAAGGAAAATAATACATTATCATTCAAAGTTAAACAACTTGAAGAACGTCTCAGTGAACTGGAAACTAAGGAAATATCCTGCAATGTCGAGATTCATGGGACACAAATAAATAGTTCGACGTAATGGAAATAGCAGATAACTTACTTCAAAGTAATATTAAAGAGCATGAAATTAGGGAATGTTATACAAAGCAAACTAAAAGAGGCAGTATAATAGTCTCGAAATGTTGTAGTCAAAAAATAAAAATGAAACTTTTGGGTAGTCGAAAGAACCGCAATATATGTTCGGATATGCTAAGTTGCAACAATAACCCGAATAGCAAGCCAACAAAAATTTATATAAATGAAGAATTAACTGCATCCAATAGAAATCTGTTCAACATGGCATATAAATTTAAGAAAAACAATGGCTATCAATTCTTGTGGACAAAAACGGAAAAGTCTACCTTAGGAAATCTGAAGGTGAGGCATCCATACGCTTAACAAGTCAAGAAGATATCGATAAACGGGGAATTTAAAAAAAATAAGTTTGTGCCAACAAATAAGCTCGTATCAACGTTGAAAATATTTATGAGAAATGGCAAATTACATTCAATTTTATAATGATCTTGACGAGTTCAAAACTAACAATAGTAAGCTGTCAGACAACTTTAAAATGTAAATGAATGCTTGTTCTATGCATAACAAACTTAATGAAATCGAAACATTTGTTAACCTTGTTAGTCTACCTGATGCAATAGTAATTACTGAATCTTGGCTATTCCCAGGTGAAGAAAAATATTTTAATCTACCAGGATATATCTCCATATATGAAACAAGGGATAAAGTAGGTGGTGGTGTTGGTATTTTGGTAAAACAATGTTATAATTTCACAGAAATTAATAGAATAGGTGGTATATGTTCTATGGTGTTCATAAGACTGGATGAAGTTAATATGATTTTAGGTGCAATATATAGACCTCAAGACTTCAACAAAAGCATATTTTTGGATGTTTTGGAGAATAAGATGGAAGAAATAAACAAACTTAACAAAACCACAGTAATACTGGGAGATTTCAATATCAACTACTTGGATACTAATGTTAATCATACAAATTCGCTTAGCTATTTGATTGAATCACTAAATTATGTTAATCTAAATAAAACGATATCAACTAGAATGTAAGGCAACTCAAAAACATTGATTGATTATGTAATTTCAAGGGATTGTTGCCACACAAGTGATTCCGCCCAAAAAACAATCTTATTACACATTTACCAGCTTAAATGAACCATCTTGCAGAATAATAGATCTCCAACATATTGCAAACTCCTTGTGGCATGATCCAAACCTTCTATGTGATCAAATTGTTAGAATATTTCAAAATAACATTACACAGAGAACTGTAAAGATCGTTTTAGGAATAAAACTGCGCCTTGGTTCAATATTCACTTACACAACCTAATAAAACAGCGAGATATAGCTATAAGAGGCATACATTATTTCCTAATAGTGCAGTACTCCATAATGAATATAAAAATCTTCAAAATACTTTAAAAGCAGCAATTAAACAAACCAAAAAGGAATATTATGAAAATCAGATTGCAAGCGCTGCTGGAAATCCAAAACGAATATGGTCAGTAATAAATTCACTGTTACAAAATAAAACAAGTAAACAGCAGACTTTAGTTTCCTAACTTCATATAAATGATGTTGTTACGGAGGATTCTAAGGGTCTTGCAAACATATTTAAAACTTATTTCACTGAAATTGGCGGATCTTTGGCGGAAAAAATACCACAATCGTGCTATGTAAAACCTCATATATTGAACCATCATTATAGGCATAATTGGGAACATACTACTCCTGCAGAAGTTAAAGAATTAATTTCCGAGTTAAAACTAAGGAAGGCATGTGATCGTGTTTCAGCTGATATGTTATAACTATATAAAGAAGAAATGTCAATCATTCTTGCTAAATTAATAAATCTGACATTTACTACGGGATCTGTTCCAAGTGGATTGAAAACCACTAAAGTTCTGCCCTTATACAAAGGAGGTGTCCAAACATGTACTAATAGTTATCGCCCAATATCATTATTGAGCTCTATACCTAAGGTTATGGAGAAATGTATTAATAGAAGACTTGTTTCCTACCTTAGCCAGAAAAACTTTTGGTATAGTGCACAATATGGATTTCGTAATGGAAGCAGTACAACATCAGCTGTTACAGATATGATTACGAACCTATTACACCAAATTGATAAAGGTATTGTGTACTCGTTTCGCTAGATCTTAAAAAAGCCTTTGATACTGTGGATCATTCTGTGTTACTATCTACATTGGAAGATACTGGAATAACTGGTACTGCCTTGTTATGGTTCAGGGATTATTTAAGTGGTCGTACTCAAGTTGTGACTGTAGGGGATGCAGTGAGTAGTGTGACTGATATAGTGAATGGTATTCCTCAGGGATCTATCCTGGGACCTACATTGTTCTTAACATATATTAACTCTGTAGCACAATTACCTCTCACCGGACATTTGCAGTTATATGCTGATGATACGTGCATTGTGTATTATGGAAGAGATCCTGTAGAGACTAAATTAATTATAGACAGTGACTTAAAACAAATTCTTGAGTGGTTGAAGTGCTACAAACTAACTTTGAATAGTGAAAAATCAATTTTTTTGGTCATATCAAAAAAGACAAGACAAGAATGGAATCGTATTCAAATAAATATGGGAAATATACCGTTAACCAAATCAGACAGCATTAAATATCTTGGATTGCATATAGACTCCAAGCTTAGTTGAGAACAGCACATTAACCACTTATGTCAAAAAATTACTCCTGCTGTTGGAGTTCTTGGCCGAGTTGCCAATCACCTCCCAATTTTTCACAGAAAAGCAGTTTATCATTCACTAATTGGCTCAGATCTTTCATATTTGACACTGATTTGGAGCAAAGCTGCTCAAATTAAATTAAAACCTTTAAAAGTTTTACAAAATCGAGCTACTAGGAAAATATTTAATCATCCTTTTCAGTATCCGACCCATCTATTATATGGACCAAATAGAATCTGGGATATTCAATCTCTGTCCACATATCAGTCATGCGTCTTTATCCATAATCATTCTCTACATAGAATCCATTCATCATTAGAACTTGTGTCATATAATGACATTCATAATTATAACACCCGCAATAATACCCACTTTATGACCACGGCCATACGTACATCAACTGGTGCTAAAAGTATTCTCTCGGATGACCGAAGACAGTACAATAATCTCCCGCAGCAACTGAAAACATTGAGAAGTGAACGTTTCAAGTCATCCCTCAAGAGATATCTTAATGAATTGCTATGATTGATATTTCCTTGACATAATTTTGTGATGTTTTTTGGTTCTGTGATAATTGATGTATTATTGCTATTAATTACTTGTTCTTATATAATTTTTTTCTCTAAATTTTCTCTTATGTAAGTAAATGTTCATTGTAAGACCCGCATAGCATATCAATGCTCTGGTTCTAGATATATTCCTCTTTAATAAATCATTGGAACCTTAAACTAACTCAACACGCTTTTTGCCTACTATTTATATAAAATCTAAAGTCTATCATGAATACTCCGAAAGAAGCGAGGCTACTCTATATGATTGTCGACCAGGACATCGAGGGAATTCCACAGTTCCTGAATCTTCGCGGCCGGCGATGACTCATACATAGACGCGGCAAGGCTAGTTCTATAGGGTAGCACAAAAATATTCGGATGGTTGCTAGCCGTGACATGGCCTCCCTCTTAAACCTAATCGTCCCGATCGGCTACTTCATGTCCGTGATATGCTTTCAGCCTGTCGAGGTGGACAACTTTCAGTTTGCTTCTGGGGCTACGTTAAATTCTATGCACTACGTCATTAATTCTTTTGATGACTGTATAGGGCCCTTCCCATACTGGCGTTATCTTGGGAGATCTTCCTTTCTTTCTCTGCGGATTATATAACCAGACTTTATTGTTCATCTGAAATCTTTATTCACGAGGACCTCTGCTATGGTAACAGCTTCTTGATTGGGGAGCGCAAATACTTCAGGCCATTTACTGAAGTAGTCAATTGCCACTAAAATGTACTTGTTACCATTATTTGTTTCTGGAAAAGCTATGTCAATGGCGATACGTTCAAACGGTAGGTCCACATTATACTGTTTCATTTTTCCCCTAGATCTTCTTTTGGTTCCTTGACTTGCGGCACAGGTTGAGCACTGTCGACACCATGATTTCACATCCTGGCAGTAGTTGACTCAGTAAAATCTGTCGCGGATCTTGTCAATCGTTTTGTTCACTCTGAGATGAGCACCAGACTTTCCACTATCAACTTCTTCCAGAACTTCCGATATCTTCCTTCTTGGTACCACTAACTGTGTCTTCACTACTTTTCCATCGGCGCTTTCCCAGGCTCGTTTAAGAAGTCATTTTCCACCACCAGGGAGTCCCACTGAGCCCACAGAGTTTTAAAAGCAAATCCTTTAGTTGAAATCTCTCTCCAGCTTGGTCTTGGTTGATGTTCTTCTTTAGCTTTTAGCAATAGTGCTATTTCACTATCCTCAAACTGATCCTTTTTAAGTTGCTCCGTGCTCCACCGCTGATCAACCTCAAATTTCATTTGCTTAATGGAAGTTATTCCTTCTCGTTAATCTATTCGGTGGCAATGCTTACAATTATCCTCGCATTGCCTTCTGTATAAAGCATCTGCATTATTATGCAATCTCTCTGCCCTGTGCTTAACCTTAAAGTTATATTGTTGTAACTTTTCAAGTCATCTGGTTATCTGTCCTTCAGACTGATTCATATCCAAAAGCCATTTAAGTGCTGCATGATCAGTCCTTATTAGAAATTCTTGTCCACACAGATATTGATGGAAATGCGCAATAGAACGTACTATTGCCAAAAGCTCTTTTCGGGTTACACAGTAGTTACGTTCAGGTTTCGAAAGTGTTCGACTGTAGTAATCGATAACTCGTTCTTCTCCTGCTTGTACTTGCGATAAAGCTGCTCCGATGCCGGTGTTGCTTGCGTCTGTGTCCAATACAAATTTACCCTTTTGTTCCGGATATCCCAATATTGGACTAGAACATAGAGCCGCTTTTAATTTCCTGAACGCAGAACCACAGTTATGATCCCAGTTATAATTTGCTCGTTCTTCAGTGAGCTTATATAGCGGTGCAGCTATATTTGCAAATCCCTCGACAAATATCCTATAATTAGTACATAATCCAAGGAAGCTCCGCAGTTCGTGTTTGTTGCGAGGACGAGGCCAGAGTTGCTGTAATCTTTCATTGACCGGTTTGGATTCCCTCTGATGACACGACATGCCCGAGAAATTCAACTTTTTGTTGGAAAAGGAAATATTTCTCGGGATTCAGTAAGAGCTGAGCATTCTTGATTCTAGTAAAAACTACATGCAGGTTTTGAAGGTGCTCTTCAAAAATTATTTCCATTACCATTATATCATTAAGATATACCAGGCATGTCTTCCAAGTGAGGCCTCGTAGAACAACTTCCATAAGACGCTCAAAAGTAGCGGGTGCATTGCATAGTCCGAAAGGCATAACTTTAAACTGATATAAACCACTTCCGGTAGAAAAGGCAGTCTTTTCCTTATCTTGTTCGTCAATGCCTACTTGCCATTAGCCGCTCTTTAAATCGAGTGTTGAAAACCAATGAGAACCTGCTAGTGTCGTCAACGTGTCATCAATTATTGAAAGTGGATAGCTGTCCTTCTTGGTGACGTCATTGAGATTTCTATAGTCCACACAGAATCTGGTAGTCCCATTCTTTTTGGTGACTAAGACAACAGGAAACGACCATGGGCTTGATGACTCTTCAATAATTCCATCGTCAAGCAGGTCACTGGTAGCCTTCGAGTGCACCAATGGTTTGTGCATGAATATAATGAATTTATTACTTGAACTGATAACGTAAAATGAAAAATAACATGCAACAGAATAAAATATGTGCGTTTTTCAATGTCTCTTGCGAATCTGTCGTTTCCCGCACACGATAGGACCTAGGGTCCGAGTACTTGTTCTGGATTTTCAGAGCATCACCTCGTGGATCATTTTGTGGATTTTTCTGAATGGCATCTCCTCTATGGTCATCCTTCCTATATTCCTAGTTATTTCCTGCGTCCTCGTCGTGTACCTGAAGGATTTCGTCGCTGCCTCCTGTAGTCTCTGTTCTAGCGGTCTTGTCCCGGCTTCTCTGTACAGTTGTCTCGTCATCTTGAAATCCTCCCATCTATAGTGCATCATTGTGCGTAGCAGTTTCTGTTCCAGCGTGTGTAGCTTCTCTTTATTGGTTTTCGTTGCGGAGCTCCAAATCGGCGCGGCGTACATGATTATTGGCCTGACGTAGGTGTTGTACAGTCTAAGCTTGATGTCCTTGTCCAGTCTTGACTGCGGCGTGATGTATGGGAATATTGCGCTGGCTGCTATTCCTGTTCTTCTGGTGCCTTGTATGTGGGGCTTGAATGTCAGCTTTTAGTGTTACTCGTAGGTACTTGACGGTGCCAGTGCCCTCGATCCGTGTCCCGTTGATCGTGATGTGTGTCCTTTCTCTTCTACGCTTCTGGTTGGAGTTGATGAGTTGCGTTTTGGTCTCATTTATCTTCAGCTTCCATCTCTTGAAGTATTTCGCTATCTGCCTGACATATTGTTCTGTTCGCTGTGTTGCCACCACATGCTGCGTTGATGATGTGTATACTGCTACGCCGTCCGCGAGGAGTGCTATCTGGTTGTTCTGCTTCCTTGGCACGTTATTGATATAGATGTTGAACAGCGTCGGCGATATCACGCTTCCTTGGGGGAGTCCTTGCCTTATTGTTCTTGTCCTTGATTCTGTCTCGTTGATCAGTGTTGTTGTTGTCCTGTTCTTTAGATAGCTCATGACGGTCTTCGTGATTGCCGGCGTGATTCCTGCTTCGTGCATCTTAGTAACCATGGCTTTCCTCGATACGGTGTCATAAGCTTTTTCTAAGTCCAGAAGTGCCGCTGTTGTCGTTTTCTTGGTGTTATTTCCTATCATTGCCTGGTCCACTATCCTCGCAAGCTGCATGGCTGTCGATTTTCCTCGCTGAAATCCGAACTGTTCTGGTATGATGGTTCCTAGTTGTTTAGTCCCAAGAAAAAAAAGAAAGCTGTTGCGATGCGACGGCATTATTGTTATTAATTTAGATGCGAGAGCATTGTTATTATTTCGATAATAGTTAAAGATAAATATATACAGTCCACAAGTTCATTAATTTACAATTTAATACTAGTGTTTGGAGGTTCGCGTTTTCTTTTGTTGAGCACTATTTCAAAGACCTTTTCGATGGTGGGTAGCAGGGAGATGGGCCTGTACGACAAGGTTTGGCTCCTGTCCTTTCCTGGTTTGGCGATGACGATGAGCCTGGCTGTCTTCCATGTCCTCGGATTGTAGTGTAGTCTGATGGAGGCATTGAGGACGTACGTTAGCTGGACGAGAGCTTTATTCGGCACGAACTTGGCCTCCTTCATAAGGTCCCGATCGACTCCACTTGTCACCTCGTAACGCGCGCGGTTGCCAATAGTCTTTAAATCTCACCAGGAAACATGGATGTGGATATTTGTGTGAATAGTGAAAGAACTGCCCTAGCAAAGACTTGCAAATTTCTTGACCTGCACTTTGTTACTTTGTTCTGGGAATTGCAGTGCTTGCATATTGCTAGCAAAGCAAACAGCTGCTGCTTTTTAGTCAAAATCCTGTCTTCAGTTTTGGGTATAAGGAGATTCTTTTATTTTATTTTGTTCAGATTCAGTCTAATTTGGCTTATGGAGTCGAATTATACGGACTATCCAGTTGGGCAAAATGAATATTTATTGCGCAAAAGATGATTATGCGTTCAATAGAGGGTAGAGACGTATTTATTAAACAAATCTCCATACTGGTTTTTAAACAAAAAGATAACCTCCTAAGAAATTGTGATGCCCATTCCTATGATACAACAAATAAAAGTAAT
>MU191462.1:12642-35569 GCA_016904865.1 Pissodes strobi
TATAATTGGTCTTAATCTATCCCCATAAAAATTAGAAATAGTGCGACCGAGTCTGTATGAAAAAGACAGGTTGATTCCCTGCTTTCTGAGAATATCTTTTACAACTTGAATAGTTTGACTGTCATGAAATAATTCTTCTAAAGGAGAAAATGTTTGTGTGGTTTGTAAGTATAATAATGCGATAATGATCTGTTATGGATGTGATATGGTGTTGGCTTCAATGGACTGTATAAAGATTCTTCTTGAATAATACACTTCTTCACACTAAATTGAACTCTATTAATGTAAAAAAGTTATAATTTTGAATAATAATAGAATCTGTCTATCTTACAAAAAAATGTCTTAATTATTGACAACAACAAAACTGCCACCCGCTCGGAACATATTCTCATTGTAGGATGTCGCGTGGCATTATCATGTGGTTGAGTTTATCACCGAACATACCGCCCACCTTGAAATATTTCTTTCAACTAACAATATCCAACTCAATAAAGTCTAATTTTATGTTTAACAACTTGCTTCTATGGGCAATACGCACAATTTAGTTACCGCACGTTTGCAAATCGAACGATCACTACACTGGACTGTAACAACGCGTATAATATTGTCTGAGCAAGTATGCAGTTCAATCACACGTCCAACCTTTCATTTGCAGACCGGTACATTGTTCTCTTTAATAATGACTAAACTGCCAACCATTAGTAAATTTGGAAACTCCTTCCTCCATTTTACTCGCAGCTGTAATTCGGAGATGTACTCCTGATTCCACCTTTTCCAGAACTGCTGAACCATCAGCTGTAAATGTTGGAACTTGCGAAGGCGGGTGTCGGGAACATGGTTATGATCTTCTTCAGGAATTCAGGTGATTTTCCAATCAGAAAATGAGCTGGAGAGAGGGGGGTCGTATCTTGCGGGTCTGACGACAACGGAGATAACGGTCGAGAGTTTAGCACTCCTTCTATTTGAGTTATATCCGTGCTAAGATCCTCGTAAGTAAGGCTTGCGCCACCGACAACACGTTTAAGGTGAAATTTAATACTTTTAACGCCAGCTTCCCACAAACCCCCAAAATTCGGAGCTCGAGGTGGTAGCTGATAATTCTGAAGCTATCCCAACAAAGTTGAAACGTAAAAATTTCTGGATGATTGAGTTAGCCCCTACAAAATTAGTCCCGTTATCAGAGTAAAAATGTAAGGGCTTGCGTCTTCTAGCCACAAACCTTTTAAGAACCTCAAGAAAGGCTTGACTGGTCAAATCACTGACAACTTCTAAATAAACACGTTTAGTGTTCATACACACAGAAAAACATATATACCCCTTTAAGATTTTAGGATTTCTGGTTTTTCTATCTCTAAGAGAAACAGGACCCGCGTAGTCAACACCAGTGTGAAAAAAACTGATTGATAACTAGAGACACGGTAGTCGGGAAGATTACCCATCGAATAACTAACGGTAGTTGGATCTGACTTAAAACAAACAACGCAACCCTTTACTATGGTCCTAGCTATTTTACGCTCTGACAGGCCAAAATCTTTCGCGAGTTGCATATAAAAGTTGCTGAGGCCCGCAATGCAAGAGCTTTTCATGTAAATGTTTTATAATTAGGATAGTTAAAGGATGCTTACTATGTAATAAAGCAGGATGTTTCTGCTCATCGGGTAAATTTGCATTCTGAAGTCTACCACCAACTCTTATTAAACCCATTTTATCACAATACGGTTTTAAACATAGCAAATTACTCGAATTACTCAATGATCGTTTGTTATTATTTAGTAGACTGTAATATTTCGGAAATTACTGAATTTGAGATATTTTAACTAATTTGTGGATAGCCTCATTAAGTTCTTCAGAGGTCAAAGGTCCAACAGACAATTTTTTATACTTTAGTCGTTGAATAAATATCACACAATATGCCATAACTCTTTGCAATTTTATTATAGACGAATATTTGTTAAAGTCCAATTTAGGGCCTTTCCGAACGCATGCGGAATGGCTTATTACCCTTTGTTCAGGTAAGTCTTGAGGCACCTAAATTACCCTTGGATCATCGACGTCAAAGTTAGAAAAGAGTCTGGAGGCACCCTTCCACCATAAATTAAAATGCAGCAACGATTCGGTAGAGATGCCTCTAGAGAGGCAATCCGCTGGATTCTCATCTGATTTAACATGAAACCAGTCACAAGGCTTAGACATATTCTGAACCTGAGTGCTACAAAGGTCTTCCAGCGACTTGGGCATCCCTTAATCCAACAAAGAGTAATTGCCGAGTCTGTCTAATAAAAAATCCTGCCTGGTTTTATCTTTATAGACTGATTTACCCTCTCAATAAGTTTGCAGGTAAGCACGGCTGCGCATAGTTCCAGGCGTGGTAAACTGACCTTTTTTTATAGGAGCTACACGAGATTTGGATAAAAGAAGGCTAGAAGAAATATATTCTCCAGAACTTGTTAAACTGACTATATAAACACATCCGCCTTAGGCCCTTTCTGAAGCGTCTGCAAAACCATGGATGTGTACAAATGCCCAATTATCACTTAAAACATGTCGAGAGATGCTGACTTGATTTAAGACCTAGAGTTCCTTGCAGAATTCTGACCATTTATTGTGGAGATAAGAAGTCTTCAATGGACTGTATAAAGATTCTCCTTGAATAATACACTTCTTTCACACCAAATTGAACTCTATTAATGTAAAAAAGTTATAATTTTGAATAATAATAGAATTTGTCTATCTGACAAAAATAGTTATTTATTATACAAGGGAAAAAAGTATTAGATTTTAGCTCGAGGTTGTGTTGCCTCCCGACGCGATGCAGAGGGAGACAAAAAACCGAGAGCTAAAATCTAATATTTTTCCCGTGTATAATACACTATTTTTTCTGTTACGGGAAAAACGACCATTTAATATTGAATTACTACAATATATTAAAGTCAGCAAATTATCGATGTGAAATTTAAATTTTTAAACTGGTAGGCGTTGTACTTATAGTGACAATAGACCTTCGTTGCTAAGGAAACCTTTAAAGTAATCAAATATCTATCAATTTAATTCTGTGATTTGATTTATGTGTATATGCATGTATATCCGGGAAAAAAGTACTCACTTTTTTCCCGGGGAAAAAAGTAGTTTCATAAAAAGCGATATTTTGTTACCTGGCAACAGAGATAAAATGTCAAACGTTTTTCCCGTCACGGAAAAAATGTCTTAATTATTGATAACAACAAAACTGCTACTCGCTCGGAACATATCCTCATTGTAGGATGCCGAGTGGCATTGTCATGTGATTGAGTTTATCACCGAACATATGGTTTTGATTTTTTTTTGGATTCTGTTGAAATACATTTAAAATTTTGTTGTATACTAAGTCGCGTTGTGAATTTGACAGTGCCCAACATTATAAACCTTATAATCAAAAAGACAATAAATAAATAAATAAAATCTGTTATATAATGTAATATGTATATAGCAAATATTAAAATATCATTTTAATGTTGATTACTTTCGCCTAAGGTATATTTCTAAAAAGTCGTATTTTTGTATTAAATAAATAAATAATTCGAATGCTTGTTAATAGTGTTATAAAATGTTCTAGCCACTAGACATTAGACGCTACGCTTCTACGTTAAATATGAGGGTAAATTTAAATTGCACCAATTGACATCAGGGGAGTCCTCTTGACCCGGTTATCGACCTTATTTTGACTTCTTCATTCCCGCAATATAATATTTTTTTAAATATATATGTAGAGCATGTTATTTCTACCCGTATTTTGCACAAAAACTGTTTCCAAAGGCCGTACTTTTCAAAGGAAAATTTGAGAAATTCCTCAATTTTAACTACCAAATCATTTTATAATTTAGGGAAGTTAATAATTGTTTTGATCTATTTTGAGGTCTCCTGTATAAAACTAACGAATTGTTTTTTATGGTATGTTATTTTAATTTTATGTACCTGTTTACAATGATATAGTTTAATAATGTATATTTTCTTCTAGGTCAAATCCAGACTACTACCTAAGAGATTATCCATCCCAGGTGATAATCCAGTTTTGTCACAATCATAAAATCGACTCCGATCTATATTTGAAAAACTTGCGCCCATCAACAGAGTTAAGAGTAATTTTTGGTACCTATTTCGCTAAAGGCCACTCGCCTTTTTCAGCTCTTATTTGCCATAAATGTGATTTGCACAGTTTGCATGGGTCAGAATTCTACAATGTTGTATCGAATGGAGATATTTGTCCTTCATATAATTGGTGTTTTCGCGAGTTTGAAAAATTGTTTATGCGAAAGTTCGTTGAACCACAAAAAGCTGAACTATATGAAAAATTGAGTGTAACTGTCAATCAGTACAATACAAAGTGTCTTTCGGATTGTGCGGTTTTATCAAATGATTATTCACTTAGGCTATCTATTTGTACTCCACTCATGAAGAGTGTATTTAGATCAGGGTTTGCTGAGGATCTTATTACAGTGCGAAGCTTTTGCACTCCAAAAAGCTTACCCAACCGTCAAAAACTTATTTTATTTTTATGTCATACACCGATTGGGTCTCTACCTTTTGGGGTAGTGATTACCTTTGCTGAAGACACAAGCATCATTTGTGAAGGAATACAGGCTCTCATAACAATGCTAGGAGTTTCTTCATATAGCCCAAAAACAATTATTACAGACGAAAATGCGTTAATCAGTAAAAGTTTAAGGAAAAGTTTTCCAACATCACAGGTTCTTTTTAATGAATTCCAGATGTTACAGTCCATTTGGCGAATAATCCGACTTGTTTGTGAGGATGACAATGAAGAGTTTCAGACTTTGTATAATTTATTTTTGGTAACATTAAGCAGCAGTTCTGAGGAAGACTTTAAAAGGAATTTTGATAGCTTACTTGTATATGCAGAAAAGTATCCTAAGCTGACTAGCTTTATTAAATATTTCAAATTAAGAACAAACTCCTATGTCCTCTATGCCCGACCCAAAGTGGAGTTCAACACTGATGTTCTGAATTACACGGACTCTGGAACAATAATCCTTCAAGACGTTTCAATTAAATATGGCAATTTTTTTAACATTTTGCAACTCTTCGATTTTTTAACGAAGAGTTACGTAAATCATTATGAACGCAAATTGGTCAAAATAGTTGAGGGAGATTTGAAAGGCTTTTTTAAAACGAATTTTTTCGTTCCTCTTAGCAAGATTGGCGATTTTACGTGTGAAAAAGTAAGCGACACAGAATTTTTGGTCAGTTTAAACGATACTAAGTTTTTTGTTAATGCTGAATTAGATACATGCACATGTCAAGTAGGTGTTCATGGTGGATCTTGTGTTCATCAGTATATTGTGGAAAAGAATCTCGGATTAGTCCCTGAATGCTATACGCCTTTAGGCGAAGACATGCTTGGTATTTTTAAATCAATCTTGTCTTACTACAACACCAAGCCGAAAGAGCTTACTAGTTCCATAGATTCTGTGAAATCTGACCTAGAGTCATTCACTGAATGTGAAATTGATGATTTTATTTCTTCAGTTGGTAGTTCTGAGATCGGAAGTAGAAATGATACAGCACAGGATGTGGATAATTTAGGCCCGGTTGATGAAATATATCTTGCACCATCTGAGGTTGCTGATTCTTTCATTGATGATGATATGAGTCCCTTAGAATTAAGTGAATTTGAAGATTCAAATGAAGACAATGATGAGTTTTTAAATGATACTAGCCAATACAATAGAGTATCTGGAGAGCTAGAACCTATTGAATCAGCTATATGTACCACTAATCTGCAACAAAATGTTTTAGTAGATGTTCTTCCATCACATATGGATCAAAGTATATCTGCAACTGAAAAGCTATCAGAATATGATAAAGGTACAGACAATGTGGCTGTTTGTGATTCTGTTGATGACAACACGAAGTGTCATAGTGAAGTGGAAGTTATGCCGGTGGATAGTTCCATGGTCTTATCGACGAGTATCGATGAATATAATCTTACAGAGAATGAAGCTGTAACTGGAATAGATGCGTCAGTAGTATATAATTATGCAGCAGAAAATGATGATCATATAGAAGTTTATGAAGAAGTAATGACAGAAAGTGATAAAAAAACAGCAGAAATTGCCGAATTCTTAACAAACTTGCCAGACACTAATAACTTAAATTATAACTCTTTAACAGCTACGGATCCAGTCGTATCGTCTACTGATTCTCAGCGTTATGATTCGCAAGATGTTCCGGTAATGGAAGCATTAACTAAAGCCGACGTTACTCTGGAATCTAAAGAACCCTCCGAGGTTATTGAACAGTTTCAACAGCAGATTGCGCCGCAACATGAAGCTGAAATAGTTTCAGAAGGAGTTGTTGTCATAAAAAACGACGAATTATTTACTCAATATAGAGTAATGGAAAATGGTGTATTGTCCATTGTTACTGATACTGACGATGAATATGCAAATCAAATAAATACTTTTCAAACCACTTCAGCACAAAATTTTATTGGAGACAGTTATGAGGAGACCAATTTGGTCATGATGTCTCCCACTGATTTGTTTGACGGTAATGAAAATGTTGATAGTACAAACGACGCTATAGACACAACGGATTCAAGAGTTAACGTCTTGTCTTCAGTAGTGATTAAAGCCTCTGGTTCATCTCATGTTAATTCAGAAAAACTTGTACCTAATTCTCCTTTGAACCTGAATAAGATAAAACACAAAACTTTAAGAAATGTCAAACAAGACAATCGCAATAAAATGAGTGAACCAGAAGTGACACAAACCGATAATGTAATATTTGTTCATAATGTCTTAAAAACCGAGCCGCAAAAAATTATTTTACCCATCATTACGAAACAATCCAAAACACATGATAACCCTATTTCAGATATCAATTCAAAACCTGACAAGGAAATAAATGCTAAAGATGATAATTCTTCGAATAAAGCAATAGAATACTTAGATGAAAATGATGTCATTCAATTATATTGCAATCAATCTGGAGTTAAATCGCCTCTGGAACAGGTTCAAGCAGAGTGTAAGGCGAGCGACACAGAAGAGACCGATGACAACACAGAAGATTTGCCTGATAAAATATCAAATACAGGTAAAGTACATGCAGAAGTTGATAATCAACTGTCAGATGAAAATGAAGAAGTATGTGAAAATATGAATCTTACCGAGTGTGATCCAGATCAATTGGCGGAAGAAAATTTTGCGGATGTAATAGAAATGGATTCCGATGATTTGGAAGAATTGGCTTCGCAAGACTATGACACAGGCGTAATTTTGAGCCCTGACAAACGAGTATCTAGGCAACATGTATCAGTGCAAAAGTCTCCCATAAATATTGTACTATTAAAGGAAGTACCATCTAATATGTTACCCAAGATGAACGTATCTTTAACTGGGGACTCTTCACCAGAAAAAACTATACCTTTACGAGATTTTATGTCTGCAAAACCTATCAAGAAGTTTTCACCCATAAAGCGTTTACAAAATGTAACCGAAAAGCCACAAAATATGTCAGGTAGAAAGAACCAGAGATCCGCCACATGTTCGTCGAAGGAAATTGTTAGCCAAAATGAATTTTTAGAAAATCAATTGACAACCACATTTTCTCAGTTGACGGATTTAGCAAATAAAAATAATTTCCAAGACTCCGTGAAGAAATTTTTAAGTAAATTTAAAGAACTCGGCTCTGGTGAAGAACTAGTTTCTGCATTAGAGAGTTTTGGTTCCGACCATCCTGCTGCTCATAAAGAAAGTCATTTAACAAATAAAGATGATGTACTTGCAACCAGTATCAAACAGACCAGATTTTTAGGTCAAACCATGATATCAGACTCAAAAGTATCTAAAAATCCAGAAGGTGCCAACAGAAGCTTAAAACTAGCCAATATAGCAGAGAGTGATACTACGTCAAAAGATACAGACGAATATCAAAATATAGTGAACAGAGGGTATTCAGAAAGTAGCTATAGTGATGAAAGTAGCATAACTAGCGATAGTGATGGTTTTGGGTCTTCAGAATTTGAACATTACAGTGATTGTAGAACTAGTTGCAGTGAATTACATTCTGAATTAGAGGAACTCAATGACTTATCAGAATATGCAGACATGCAGTTATCAGATAAGGAAACTCGTGCTGTTGATGTGCAGGCAAATAGTGAAATAACACCTGATATAACCATTAAGACGTCTAAAATGCAAGTTAAATCTAAAAATGGTAAAGAAGAGACTCTTATAAATAAAAAAAGTCAATCTACGAGTAAACCAATTATTGGACAGCAATTCAAAGGTATTGGTGAGAAAGTTAGATTACATGAAAAGATTACTGATGTTCCAAGCAAGAAAATTAGTAAGACATTTGCCAGTGCCAAAACGTCATCCGTATTTAAAATGAACCCGAAATCGGACCCTAATGCTTTAAGAGAAATTAAAGACAATTTCGTTGGAAAGAGCTTTCAGTCTACAAAACAGGAATCCCATTTATCAAATGAAAGAGCTTCTAATATCATTAAAACGATATCATCCTCGAAAGTTGATCATTTAGCTAAAGTTGATCATAAGCTCGAAATATCAAAACCAGTTAAAAGAAAACCATTGCGAAAGCGATTTCGTAATATGGATCAGGATTCAGACTCTTCGTACGAAGTAGATCTACAAAATAAAAAATTTAATGAAACCAAACGTACCATAAAGTCAGCTACTAATGGAAGCAATACATCGGAGATTAAAACTACAAAAGAATTCAACACCCGATCTTTGAGCGGAAGTGAGAATTCTCGTTTAAGTAAATCAAAAACTAAGATAGAATCTTCACAGGGGACAGAGAAACATGAGACTAAACTGCGATCTGCCGAAGAAACAAAACCCCAACTGAAGCCATATTCTAGTTCATTATCAAAAAAACAGGGATCTGTTTTAGTAAATAATAAGGAGAAAAACGATTTTTCTAACTTTTTTTCTAACTTGGCGAATTTGAAAAAGAAAGATCCATTTAAAAAAGATGATTTTACTAAATTTAAATTGGGTAGTGGGGTTTCGATAGTTCGTGTTCAATCTGCTAACTCTAAGAATGTCGGACCTAAAAAGGCGTTTGAGAAGAACAATCTTTCTCCGAACATTATATTTCCCGGGAATGAAGCGATTTCATCATTGATTACACCGAAAACTTCTGGTCGATGTAGACGAGACATCAAAAGCGGTTCTATAGAAAACTTATTTAATATCTCAATAGACGAATCAAAGCCCACGCAACTAAGAGTCTCCCCTTCAGAGACGCAGCAATCATCAAAAGATACAATGTCGAAAGATGCTAAACAGTTAGAAAATATACTAATGGGTGGAGTGGATATTGACAATAGTATTAATGATGGTAAGCAAGAGCCGAATAGAGCAGCGGAAGGGGTGTCGGCCATAGAAGATGAAGAACTGTCATTTTTATTTAACGACCCCCGTTTTGAAACTATTTTTGAAGAATCAGAAGACGTTCGTGACTTGAAAAACGCAGATTCGATATTTCATGTTAAAGAAACTGCCAAAGATAGCCTCAAGGGTATTCCTCAACAACCTCCAAATGTTGCAAAATCACATATGAATTACTTGGTTTCTCATATCATGGATCCTAATATGGCACTATTACCAAATAAAAGTAACACTCTTAATTTTGTGAAAACTCTCAACTTGGAAGCGAATACCAGCTCCAAAAATCAACAGTATTCATTTGGCTCAATATGTATGTCTCCCAAGTTGTTGAAGCATTCAGCCTTGAAAGGGAAAAAGGTTTTATCAGATATACACACACCACCTTTATTATCATCATTCAGTTTTGGAAACACTAATGCAGTTTCTAAAAAGGTTTCTGAAAATGTGAAACATATCCCTAAGAAATCTATAACAAGGAAGCACAAATCTGAACTCTCGCAAGATTCATTCAAGCCTAGCGACAGTGGCCTATTAGGATTCGAGGCAAGCACGGAACGAGGTTCAGAGACAATGATTAAAGACATACCTGAAGTGTCTAGTAAAAAGGAACAGAATAGAAACAAAAAAACCACAAGCCAGTCTGCAACGCGGGGCTTTTCTCGAGAAATAGAACAACTTAAGAAAGTAACGAGAGAATTAACAAAAGAGGAAGCGGCAACACATAGAAGGAGGGTTACTGTCCCGAGAGGTAGTAAGTCCGAAGCAATTAACATTGAGAATAAAATTAATGAAGACAATTTGGAAGATTCAACAATAAAATACCGAAAAATATGTGAAAGTTACCCCACTGATGTAACAGCTGAACATATTCTTGTAAAAGGAAAACTCAGTAACAAAGTATTCAGTGAGAATAAAACTAAGAAATCAAAAGAGGTTAGCTCTGTCAATGCTAATTCTAAAGGAACTAAGCAGATCAGTCGGCGAGATATCGTTCCTAGTAGAGTGGTATCCAAGACTAAAATTAAAGATGAAAGTTCTATAAAAATACAAGATGCTAATAAGTTAAGTAAGAAGAAAAGCAAAACAGAATTCAATAAAGCAGTAAATCTCAAGCAAGACATATCGAAGAGACTCGACAAAACTTCACGGTATGTTGATAAGGATAACACTTCGGAGACTACACAACGCAAACAAGCGGGAGCTCCAAATAAGCAAACTAAGGTAACAAAGAGTTCGCAAACTAGCAAAGAAAAAACTGTCTCAAAACTTTCTCGTAAGCAGAAAAATCATTCAACAAGTATCTTAGAGTCACATGATAACATATCTCAAAGCGATGATTCTCTAGATTTTGAAAGTTCCATAGCAACTTCTGTACTGAAAAAAAGTCTCAATATAAGAAAAAACTTCCCAGCCCAAAAAGAATCACTAGTTACGTCTACGCCTGTAAAACCTGTTGGATATGAAGAGGCGTTCAAAAGGTTTTTGGAAACTTCTACTGATTTCCCCAAATCATTTTCTAATTATGAAGATTATAGAGATGAAAGCGAGTCGGACTCAAATACGGGCATTCGAAGAAGGGCAAAATCTGTGTGTAGTCTGAAAAGACCAATTGGTGATTTCCTTGCTAAAACGCCTAACACCTCAAAAATTAAAAAGTCGGTTAGTTGGGCAGAAGGTTTGAATGTTATAGAATTTAGTAAAGAATCCGAGAGTGATAGTGATGATTCAGAAATTCGAACGGTGTCTATTGCTGATATGCGACAGAAAAAACCCTCACACAGAAAACGTCATAGATTTAATTCATCAGATAATGAGAATGAGCAAACAATGCTCAGTGAAAATCCTAGATCGTTTGAAAAAGTTTCTGATCATATCATAAAAAGATCATCGAACTTCCCGTCTTCACAGAGAAGTTTCGTTAAGGGATATGTTGCCAGAAGTAATTCGAGAAAACAGACCCCTGGTGAAAACCGAAGCCGGCAGAGACAAACTAGATCGATGTCCTTTTCCCCTAAAGGTTCAAATAATATTAGAGCAGATGTTAAAAACCGCCCTAAAGGTTCTACTAAGATTAATCTTCCAAAACTAGAACTAATAGTATTGTTAGAAAGAAATATTGATATAGAGTTGATGTGTCAGCCTTTAAGAAAACTTAAAAAACACATTTCTAGACCTCCAAGGAGTATGCGTGGAGAACGTAGAGGATATAGAGAGTTGCTGGAATGTGCGAAACGATTAAAATATTCGGAAGGTTAAATACTGATATGTATAGTACATATAACACAATTTGTGAATTTTTTATTTGTACAAGCTGAATTTATGATTTACTTATTTCCAAAAACAAAAGACTAAAGATCATTATTTTCGTATATGTTTGCTAACTTTAAAAGAGTTCGGCGATTACATGCGAGTTCTTTGTTTCTCGAGTTCATAAATTGAAAATATTTGTTATTTATTCCATCAAATATGTAGATTTGTTTTTCGGTTTAATTTGCAGATAACTATATTTTAGGTAACTATTCGGAGACATAGTAGTACCCTTTCGAAAAAGTGCAAAAATATTTTTGCGATTACTTTCTGTAAATTTGTTTATTATATTAGAATGTATTATTGAAATTATATTTTTATAAGAAAAGATAAGACAAAAAATACCAAATTTTCATACAAAAATTTTTGATTTGTTTATGTAGATTATTTTTGCAAGATTAAAAAATATATTTTACATATTGAATAGGTTTCGTTGCATGCAGATTTCAAGAAAAAAGTTTACTAATATGAAATATTAAAAATATATTAATGGAGAATAGAAATATTGAAGCTCAGTACATGCGTACATAGCGTTGTTTTAGTTGCTACGTTTATATATATATATATATATATATATACAGGGTGTCTCACGGTGGATGGTACCTTAGAGGTTTCTGGAAAACCACTCAAGGGATCAATCTGAAAATTTGGTCGTTTAGATAAACGGATAAGCTCTACCTTGCTAAAATATTTTCAACAATGCTACTAAAAAGTAGTAGCAACTGTAAAATCTTAAATGGAACACCCTATAAATTATTCCATATTTGGATTTTGCGTAAAATTCTAGACCTATTTCATAAATAATGTCCTATATAGGGCTCGGAATGTCTGAATTTTTTGTATTCGATTAGTCGTTTTTCGAATTATTCAAACACTTAATTCGAATAATTCGAATAATCCGATTATTCGAATAATTCGAAATAATTCAATTATTCGAATATTCCAATAATCAATTAGGTTGGTAGTCAAATATTTGAACAGCCGTTTATTTAAATACCGAAAAAGTCGTTGCAAATATTATATTATCGAAAAATAATGGGTACATTAAAAACATACCAATAAATCTATTAAATAAACATTTAAAAATAAAAGCTCACAAATAAAAACTCTTGAACAAAAGAACTCAAACAAATAAACTCAAAAAAATAAACTAAAAAAATGTAACTGAGACAATTTTTCAAGAAAATAGGTTCTTCAGGAGTAGTTTTCAAAACTAAATTTTCCATTAAAGGCTTTATTATAGGCATTATCATTGGACTAGTTGGTTGCGAATCCGATGAAAACAAATTGGTATCAATTTCAAAAGGTGCTAATATTGTTTTAATACTTTCTATTACTGTCCATTCTTCTTCGTTAAGCATTAATTGTCCAGCATGTGTTTTTGAAGTTACTGTTCTGTCAGATAAAACACCTATTACAGCTTCACGTTGCTCTATTAACCGTTTTAACATATAATATGTAGAATTCCAACGAGTGTTTACATACTGAATTAGTTTATGTTTGTTTAGGATTTTGTTTATTTTATACAGACAGAGTGCTTGAAAACTACGAAAACATGACTTTCGGCATGTGTTTAAATTTAAATGAGCAACTTCAAAAATTGGCCAGAGTTAAATTTAATTTATGAGCAAAAAAACGTACGAAAAACACGAATATTGAATAGTCAATTAGTTGAATTATTCGAATAGTCGAATAATTCAAATAGTCGAATTATTCGAATAGTCGAATTATTTGAATAGTTGAATATTCGAATAGTCGAATTATTCGAATAGTCGAATTTTTTGACTAACAAAAAATTCGAATTTAGAATAGTCGAATGTTCGAATATTTGGTCTTTTTCTCGTCAATCTTGAGGCCTACTTCTCTTGTAGCCTTTTCTATGCGATTAAAGATACCTTTTACTGTTGGTGTGGAGTCTCCAATGATGTCAATGTCATCTGCATATGCTAACAATAATTTCGGGCCTCGGGCAGTCAGGAGTTCTGTTTGAATTTCTGCCGACCTCGTAGCTTTCTCTAGGGCGATATTAAAGGGTAGAGGTGACAAGGCATCTCCCTGTTTTAAACCGCTACGTATCTTAAAACTATCTGAGAGCCTGTTATTTATTCGCACTTTAGGTTTTCCGTCTTCCATACATGCTTTCGTCATCCGAATGAGTTTTCTTGGGATTGCGAATTCGGCCATTGCATTCCACACTTGGGATCTTTCAGTGCAGTCGTATGCTTGCCGAAAATCTATGAATAGATTATGGATAGTACGGTTGAACTCCCATCCTTTCTCTAGTAGTTGCCTGAGTGTAAAAAGTTGGTCAATAGTGGATCTAAATTTCCTGAAACCCGCCTGATATTCCCCTGGGACGTTCTCTAAGTATGGGGTTAGTCTATCTAGAACAATATTGGCTAGGACTTTGTAGGCCGTATTGATGAGTGAGATTCCCCTGTAGTTTGAGCACTTTGACTTGTCACCTTTTTGTGGATTGGTATTATGATGCTTTCTTACCATTTTGTTGGTATTGTCTCCTCTTTCCATATCAAAATAATTAGTTGGTGTAATTGTCTGTATAATGATTCACCTCCGTACTTTAAGAGTTCTGATGGTATGTTATCCGATCCAGGAGCCTTTGAGTTTTTTAATTTCTTCACTGCCTTTCGAATTTCTTCTATAGATGGTTCTTCTGCCGGGAGATCTGCTGTGTGGTATGTATTTTCAGTGTGCTTTTCACCGGGTTCGATATTTAGTAGCTTCTCAAAGAAGTTTTTCCATGTTTCCAACTGTTCGTGTTCGTTGATTATCATGTCTCCATTATCGCTTTTCAGCATCGTACCGACCTGTGCTGATATCCTCGTTTTTCGTTTTTTATTGCCTTATAGAATTCCCTAGAAGCTGGTTTAGACCTGTCCCTTTCGATCATCTCGTATTTTTGACGTTCATAGTCTTGTTTTTTTCTTTTTGATGAACTTTCTCTTTGCGAGAGTTTGCATATGTTTCTCGGTTTTCAGATGTATCGTGCTGAATCATGGCTTTCCTAAAAGTTTCTCTTCCTTGCAGTTTTTGTTGACACTCTTCATTAAACCATGATTTAGTCGTTTTCTTTTTGGTTTTCCCGATGGCTTTTTCTGCTGTCTTTTTTATCGTTTGTTCAATATAGTTCCACAAACCTTCAACATCCATTGTACGATTTTCATTGTCATTGAGTTTCTGTTCCAGTTCTTGTTCGTATTTTTGTTGTTCTGCTGGTTTCTGTAGTTTCTCTATGTTCCATTGTGCGGTTTGGTTAGTTTTTTTGGTTTTTCTGACTCGATATTCTGATTTGGAGCCTGGTTTTTACCAGGAAGTGATCTGTATCTCCGTCTACTCCTCTAAGACTTCTTACATCTAGGACATTGCTTCCATGCCTGGCGTCCACCACGACATGGTTGGATACCCAGGTTTGTTTGTGGATGTCTTTATGAGGGAACATTGTGGATTTTATCAGGCTATGATATATATGCTATGTTGACCTATTGTCGGCCTTAAAGTTGGTTCTTTGCCTATTTTTGCGTTGAAATCCCCTCATAGTAATATCATATCCTGTTTGGGCGGGCTTTCTATTGTTCTTTCAAGTAAGTCGTAGAAGGAGTCCTTAGTGACTTCGGCCTTGTCTTCTGTAGGAGCATATACTGATAATGAGGATATGTTATACCAATGTGCCTTTAGGCGTATGTAGCAGAGCATATCACTTATGGGTTCAAACCCACAATACCACAGATTTACTTATTTTTAGGTTTCCGCTGTCATGCCATCTAATCTATTGTACCGCCACTATGTCCATTTCTATTTTTTCTAGTTTTTGTATGGCACTGTAAGCTGCTCCCGTTCTGTACCAGCTCTGTACGTTCCATGTTCCAATATTCATAATCCATTTTCGTTGCGAGTTTCGTCTTCTGAGTTGACCAGTCTGATTCCGAGGCATACGTGCAGTTTCCATAACTAACTCCTTTTCTACGAGGGCAGGAGTTAACCTTCCGCTCAACCCCCAAGACCTGGAGGACCAGAATTTTCTGTTGGGGTTCATTTCCTTAGCCGAGAAGTTCCGGTTTTTAGGCGCCGGAGACTCGCCTTTCACCCTCTTCCGTCAGCTGCATAACACACATCCATTGTACGCCATGCATTGTCCGGAGGTCCGCGGCACATGCCTTCTAGGACGTGGAAGTAGCATTTGTAGACTGCGGGCCTTTCCCAGAGTTTTATTGCAATGAAGTCTTCGCTCAAACTTCATCACCTCCGAGACCCAATACTGACCATTTAACCTAGGAGAGGAGAGTAGGAGAATCGAGAACTTTCATACCTTGGTTTTTTATAAGCTATCGTTTGACACCAACTTTATATTTAACCAGAGGTTAAGAAATTCAGGTTAAATTTAACTTCTGGTTAAATCTAAAGTTAGTGTGAAACGATAGCTTATAAAAAACCAAGAAAGGAAAGTGCAAACCATTTAGCTCTATCTTTGGCCGCTTAAATTTTACAGGCTGTCAAACTTGGTAAATGGTCGATTTTCAACTGTCAATATTTCAAAAACAGTAGCAGATAGGTATAGGACATTATTCATGAAATATGTCTAAAATTCTCCGGAAAATCCAAATATGCAATATAGAATACCCTGTATGTTCTATTTAAAATTTTGCAGTTGCTACTACTTTTTAGTAATAGCGGCAACACTGCATTGTCGAAAATATTTTAGCAAGGTAGAGCATATCCGTTTATATAAACGACCAAATTTTCAGAATGATCCGTTGAGTGGTTTTGGAGTCTAAGGTACCATCCGTATATATATGTATATACATCATTCATCATTTGTATCGCACTACTTTCAGCTTCATTTATTTTTGCTATATGTTTATATAGTTTATAAAAGGATAAGAAAAAATGTCGGACTAGTTTTTAAGCAAAATAAGAATAACAAAAGGTCAAAAGTATATTTTATAAGGGTGCTGAGCACAGTAAAAGAAGACAGATTGTATGTGTTTCAAAAGTGTTTAATGTTCCACCCCTTAGCCTTTTTCACTTTTAGTGGTAGAAAATGTTTAGAAATATGACTGACAAACTTATAACAAACATTTATTATAAATGTTTACATTTTATATGAATCAATTTTTGAAATAAATGTTGATTAGGGGAGACCGGGGCAAAATGATCCCTCTAGTATTTGACGTGCTGTAATTAAAATTGTATTAAAGATAAATAATTGCAAATTCAATGGAGGCTAAAACAGTCTTTTATCTTGCTTATACTGACATTTAGATCATTTTTAAGTAATTCTTTTTTTCAATAATTATAACTTTGTGAATATTTGCCAAGTGCTCATTTTGCCCCACCTAGTGGGGCAAGATGATCCAGGTACAGTTAAATCCATAAATGTCGATTTATTTTGTTTATTCTAAGGCAATTAAAGTAACAAAATGTTTGCTTAATACTTATTTATTTAAAAAAAAGGATATAAACATGTACGGTAGGATACAATAAACTGAACTAACTAGTAGGAGAAACAAATACTAACTCATTGATTGCAATGACACACACACACACACACTTTCTTTGCCAAATACTTGTATGTACCTGCAGAAATCGCAAATAAAATCATCTTCACCTTCTTCCACCCCTGAACATGCTTCGTGTGCCTATTGAAGACATCCACTGCATTTAATCCATCCCTCTCCGCTTACAGATTTGCTGTATGATTCGCCAAAAATCAAACACTGGATCACTTTCTGACTTAGAACTCGAAGTTGATTCGTCCTTGTTTTTCTCAGATTTCTTTTTAAGTATCGTCTTCCCTTTTAAGCACACCGTATCTTTACCATTGCCCTCTTCCTGTTCACAGGTTTCCTATTTTTCACCCTTTTCTCAGATTTTTTTCTGTCAGCATCTTTTTTCTTTTCAACCTCTTGTTCTAGCTCATTTTTATAAGGGCGACTGGTTAATACGACGGTCTTTCCTTTCTTTCTGTTTGTATTTTTTCTTAAAATTGTCGCTTTTGCTAAAAGCCGCATATCAGTTGTTTTTATTAAAAAAAAAGAATTTTCCAATGATACGTTCTCGCTAGTGCCAATATGGGAACATTGGCTGTTATCTGAATTCGAGTTTTTGCTAGTTCCAGGGATAGGTTCTTTGTTATGCTCAGGACTAGTTGCTTCTAAATCTTGATCGTTTTCTTCTGGATTTGTAAGAGACAGATCGGGAGGAGCTTCTTCGGAAACATCAGCGGATGCAAAGTCGATATCTGAGAACATATGTCTGTCAAATGGGACGATACCCGCTTTCTTAAACGCATTTAGCGCAGGTGTGGAAGCTTTTAAATATGCTTCACAAAACAGTTTACTGATTTGAAAGACAGAGACAGTACCCCAGGGTTGTTGTTTAACCAGTTTTCTAAAGCTCGATCTAGATATCGATCCCACACCCAAGGGCTGAAGTCTGTGGGAGGTCTGAGGAGGCAAGCACAAGAGGACGACATAGTTTTTTCTGGCTTTGCCAATCACTTCCAAATTTTTAGTATGGCTCCCATGACCATCTAAAACTAGTAGAGCGGGATCTTCTTTGGTAGGTTTTGCGTGATTTAAGATGTGGTCAAACCAAAACGAAAAAACATCTAGTATCATCCAACCATTAGCATTGCAGGAGAATATTGATCCTGGGGAGCCCCATCTTTTAATTCCTCCTTCACCCTCTTGCGTGAAAAAATGAACAACGGCGGAATATAATTTCCACCAGCAACAGTGGTCGACATTCCACGATTGGCAGATGTTATCCTTGAAACTTGCTTTCTACCTCTCATTGCAACTATTTTAGAGTTATGGCCAGGAACTGTACTTTTCGAAGTCTCGTCGACGTTGAATATACGATGCGCTGGAATTTTTTTGTCAACCGATTCGGATTTTAGAAGATCGAATAATGTGTTAACGACCACTTTGTTGAAACCGAGGGCCCTTACTATGGACGTCGATTCTGTACTCGTTAAAGATAACTTTGGATGCCTTTTCCTAAATTGGACAAACCAGTCTTTCCCAGCTGCTTTACAGGTTTTCGAAAGCGGATGATTAATATTGTTTTTTTTTTGCCAATTGAAAGGCTAGACATCGAACATCACGTGGGCTTAATCCGTATATCCGCACACAATGGATGGATCCAAGCTTTTTCAGTTGCTTAGGAAGAACACCAGCAGCCCTTTTCTTTTTAATAAACCGCTTCAACCCCAGAACGTCAAAATTTGTGGCAGCTGTCCTTACCAGCATTCCATTTTCAACAGCTTCAATGGCATTTTGCATGTTTTCCGCCCTCCAATTTTGCATTTGGGATTTTCTCTTATAAGCCCGAACCATAATTGGCCCTGAAAGTAATTTAAAATACAGAATTGTCTTCTAATAACTAACAAACTTATCCAATAAAAGCGTGGGGTAAAATGATCCAGGACCGTTCTGCCCCGGTGCATAATGGATCATCTTGCCCCATTGCTTAACCTTTAAAAAAAGTGCCACATGCACGGACAACAGTTCATTATATAAATGGCTCGTAGTTAGGTAAAAGTTCGCGTTAGAGTCCTTTTTAAATGCCTGTATACACAATATTGATTAACAAAACACTTCGCTAATTAGAGAGGTTTTAATAAAGCACTTACGTTAGGTCAAACACGCAGACAAACTTGTTTACTTGATAAAATCGTAGTTCATGCGAACACGTGGACGACTGGAAGACAACTATCAAATTGGGACGTGTAGAAGCACCTTTAAAGGTCGGCCCATAGGGCGGTGGTAGTTCGTTGAAAAAACGGAAAGGATCGTTATGCCCCATGGGATCATTTTGTCCCGGTCTCCCCTATAGGTCAGTTAATAGAATTTGGATGTATTTATGTAAAATGTTGCGTATAATTCAAGATGATTCATATGTAGGTTGAACCACGTTAAAAAGTTAATTTGTGGTTTTCCTTGTGTACTTTCTAAACACTTAAAAATTGCATGAACAGCTTAAATTTTTTACCATTTAAAAGAGAAAATTGAGGGTATGATAGTAATGTAATCATCTCGTAAATGCCGAGATAGTTTGCAATACTCAGACACATAAAATTTCTTATAATTTTCAATTTGTTACGCGGTTAAAAATATACGCTGCAAAAGTTGAATTTTAGATAGTGAAAATGTGCTGTGAATAAATTCAACTTTATTTCGGTAGGTCAGTTTTTTTGAATCGGTCTTTTTCTTTTTGTTCTTTAAATTTAGATGCCTAGAACATATGTCAACGTTTCAATTCTGTTTGGCCCATTTTTCTCTACCCTCCATGTTTACTTTGTCCGTTAATAACTTTGTTTTTACTCGATTACGGCTCTTCTCTTGGATCATACTTAAAGTGTTCTCTTTCATTTTTGACCCTACGTTTGTTGTTCTGCTTCTTTATCTAGGCTTCTGATGCGGGTTGTTATATTCCATCATCAGCTCTAATATCGCCTCCTTTAGTCTGCTGATCGTCATATTCAGATGTTTTAGTTTTATGCAGTAATGATTGGAGATTATCTTCAGTTTCATTATTTCGAATTAGATATTGCCAATCTTGTATCCCAAATTTATTCTAGCTGTTATTGGGTTGAATGTCATTGGACTCCTCTTCTTATTCCTGTATTTATTGACACGATTTCGTGAATTTGGTGGCCTACTGTAATTTTCCGAGATTATGTTACAATTTATCGCTTTTAGAGTAGCAGAATCGATAATCATATTACATAGCTAGCTCTACAGTTACTTTTTGTCCACAAGAAATAATCTTTTTTTAGTTAACCAGTGACGCTGTTATAAGATGTTTTAGTTAGCAGGACAAAATTTCGAATTATTTTTGTTCTAAAAGTTTAAATGGATATTCTATGTGTTGCATAAAGTGTCAAGTTAGCTCAATGAAAAGCCGATCACACTGTGTTAGTTTTATCATTTTCCCGTCTATCCTGGTACATAAATAAAATAACGAATATTTAATAACCATAACCAATAATGAATTTGGAAATTTCGCAGAATGAGCCTAAGAGATTAGGATTATTATGATGTATAATCACTTGTCCAGTCGCAGAAATCATTAGCAAAAAGCAACCCTACTATTTTAAAATAAAAGTTCTTGAACTAAATATATTCTGATTCAAAATAAGAAAATATATCAGTATGACAAAGTTTTCGTGGAAAAAGTACAATACTATTATATAAATCTTCTTATTCTGCTTGCGCTTTATTCGAACATTGGATTGGCGATCATCCTAACGGCTATAATGTTATTATCTACCGCCCGGCATCAACCAACCAACCTTCTGTCGACAGGATTCTTACCTTGGATATTTTCTATCTAACACGAGTTTTTGAGTGAATAATAGTAGAGGGAGAAGACGGGTTTTGGGGTCTTCGTTTCTCCGAGGATATTCCGAAATTGTATAAGTCGGTTGCACCTGATAGATTCCGGAGGACGGAAAGTCCATCTCTCTCCATGTTGGTTTACTTCCAAATTAAAATCTAATTACTTCACTGCATCGCCGATTTTAAGCAACTATCCATATGGAAAGTTTGCTTTGTTGATCACGATGTTCTCTCAAAATTTTCCAATAATTATTTTTTTTTAGATGCATTTATTTTTCCGCTTGGAGGAAACAAACTAATTAAAAAAAAATGCTTTAAGGATGGGTATGATCTTTTCAGTTTTTTCCAATAAAAATTAAACTTTGTACATATTTATTTTTCGAATTAGAATATTTTTAATTTGCAAACGAAAACGCATTAGGGGAATTAATGAGTTTTTTAATGATCTATTTAATTCGATGGTGGTGTCATTTCTCATCTACACAGGTGTGACGGGTTCAATGACGATTATGGTTATTGTCAGAGGTTTACTGGGAAAGCCATTTACAGTACATTCATACATACACTCGGGAACGCATTTCGCTATAAATGGCTAGAGAAAGCCATATGTGAACGTGAACGCAGTCTATGTAGGTACTAGTTTTGTTAGTGGCGAACCTATTTTAAATTAATATAGCCCATTTACATGAGGATCTTATAATATATGTTTAATTTTAAGTAAAGTTGACTATCTCTTTTTCGATCGTCCCACATTTCTTGTTGTTCCTCTTGGACTCCAGAGTGCCGTTCTTTGGGTCCATCTTTCTGGGTTCTGTCTCGCCACATGTCCGATCCATTGCCACTTCAGGCTTGCTACCCTTTTCACAACATCCGTCACTTTGGTTCTATCACGTATCTATTCATTTCGTATTTTGTCCCTTAAGGTGACCCAGCATTATTCTCTCCATGGCACTCTGTGTGAATCTCAATTGCTCAGCTGCTCTTCGGGTTATTGCCATAGTTTCCAAGCCGTAGGTGAGAACCAGCAGAATACAGCTGTCGTAGGCTTTCTTCTTTAGTTTTATGGGCACCTTTTTATCTTTAAAAATAAAGTTCATGTTTCCGAATGCCACCCATGCCTAATGGATCCTGCGTTTGATTTCCGCAGTTTGGTTTTCTTTGCCTAGCTTGATTTTATGTCCGAAGTATACGTAATGTTCTACATTCTCGATGGTAACGTTGTCTATGGTGATGTTACATTCATTTTTGCTCATTATTTTGGTCTTGTTTAGGTTCATTTTTAGGCCTATTTTCTTGGATTGCTCGTTTAACTCATTTAGCATGTTGTTCAGTTCTTGAATGTTGGTGTTCAAATCTGAGGTGATTGAGGTATACTCCATCGATGTTTAGGCCCTTGTTTCCCCATTCAAGCTTCTTAAAAACATTCTCCAGTGCTAGGGTAAATAGCTTGGGAGAGATGGTATCCCCCTGCGGTACTCCTTTGCCAAGTGCTATTTTGTCTGTTTTAAGATCGTCGTCCCTTTTTACGTGAAAGGTTGCCTTATCATAGATATTCTTAATAAGGGTAGAGTATCTCGAATCGATTCTCGCGTCCTCCATTGCTGTTAGAAAATACCAAGTTTCAACGCTGTCAAAGGCTTTCTGGTAGTACACAAACGCCAGATGTAGGGGTATGTTGTATTCCGTTGTTTTCTCGATGACTGCTTTAATTGTTTGCAGATGGTCTGTAGTGCTAAAGTCCTTTCGAAAGCCTGCTTGTTCTACCGGTTGGTAGGAGTCTAGTTTCGTAGTCAGTCGATTGTTGATAATTCTAGTGAAAAGTTTATATAGGTGTGATAGCAG